>APFE031099434.1:1258-21477 GCA_000404065.3 Pinus taeda
GCACTAGTGATTATGGTTTGTGCTACCAAGGAAGACCAGGATTAGACAGAGTGTTGGATATTCATGGATTTTTTGATGTAGACTGGGCTGGATATCTGGATTAGAGAAGATCTACAAGTGGGTATGTGTTTAACCTATTTGGAGGTGAAATCAGTTGGATGAGTAAGAAACAATCTGTAGTGGCACTATCAACTACAAAGGCAGAATACATGGTAGCCACTCATGCAAGGAAGGAAGTAGTTTGGTTGCAGAGATTGTGTTCAAGTATGGGGTTAGTACAGGGAGCTATAAGGATACACTGTGATAGCCAAAGGCAATTTTAATGGTAAAGAACCCTGCTTATCATTCAAAGATAAAGCACATTGATGTTCAGTATCACTTGTGAGGGATATGCTAAAAGACAAAAAGGTATTGCTGGTAAATGTGGACACTTTAAAGAATATTGCAGATGCATTGACAAAATCTGTGAGCTCTGAGAAGTTCTCTTAGTGTAGAGAAATAATTGGCATTGCAGGGCTGGATAAATGACTAAGCTCTCCTGTGGTCCCCTATGGAAAGAAAACAACAAGTGGGAGAATGTTGGGTTGTGTTATATTCTTTCCATGACTAGCCCCCTCATATTAGGTGTGCGGACCTACTTATGGTTTTGTACATGGTTTTCGCACATGGTTTTGGGCACGATGGTTTTTGGTCCATGGTATTGGATGCTTCTGCATGTATATATATGTATTGTAACATTGAAAGGAATATAATGAAAAATCAAGATGATAGTCCCGGTTTTGGGATCTAGGGGAAAATCTCTGTGTATATTTGTTTTATGTGTTATGCTCTTGCTATTGTTTATTTTCTGCGTTTTAGAATTCGTATGCAGGTAATTTCTGTACGGGTTAAAACCTACATGTCCAAGAGTTGCGTGTAGCTGCTTCACATTCTTCGGCGAATCCAAATTAATAATAATAACGATTTTTGTAGGATCTACCATCAACCCTTTCTTACAGACAACATGTCCCAGTAAAATCCCATAAGGTACACAAAAAATGCACTTCTTCAGGTTTAATAAGATTTGATACTTCTTGCAGATATCCAACATCAAGCGCAGGCTTGAGAAATGCTTTTTCAACAACCCAAACACTGTCCAATAATCAAAGTACACCTCCAGAAACTTGTGAATAAATTCTTTAAACGATGAGACAACAACTCTAGAAAACATTGTCGGTGCATTCTTCAACCCAAATGACATGGCTATATATTGAAAGGATCCCCATTCAGTAGCGAAGGTGGTCTTACTCCTATCTTCTGTCGCTATATTGATCTGATGGTACCTAGAAAACCCATATGTAAATGAGTAGGCCTCATGTCCTCCTACATTTTCCAAGACTTCGTCTGTGAATGGTGTTTGGAATGGGTCATGTACACATGCGTCATTTAGCTTCCTTAAATCGACACAGAGCCTTATTTCTCCCTTGGTATTTTTCTCCCGTACTACCATTGGACTCACCCAGTTAGATTCTTCCACAGGTTCAATTATGCCAGCTATGACCATCTTCTCAAGTTCCTCCTTTTCCTTGTACTTTGGGTTGAGCCTATACAGTCACTATTTTACGAGCTTCACATGTGGCTATAAAGTGATTTTCATGACGCCCAAGTCTCCGACGATGCCTTTTAACTATGTGAACTTCATTGGGAACAACTCTTGGTACTCATGCAGTAACTCAATGACCTTTCCTACTGTATGGTCATCCCAGTAATCTTCTATGCACACGAACTTGGGCTCCACCTCTAAGCCTATATTGACCTGCCTCATCTTAATAGGTTGTGTTACATAAGGTATTTTAACATCTGGTCTTGCCACCTCACGCTGTTCTTCTGACTCAGGAATATTAATGTTGCGTGGATCTTCCCCATCCTCCTCAATGGTCATATTATAGCATTCTAGTGTGTGCTGTAACTACGTGTTCAATTCGGGCTATACCCAAGTCATTGGCTCTTTAGGTGTCCAAAAAATTATTGCTCTAACTTCTTAGAGGGCATCATCTATACACTGAAATCCATTCTCAAAGCTAAAGGTCAATATAAAACTTTCCTTCATATCGTTTTAATCTGCGGTACCATGGCGCAACTCCATTTCAAGATACCAATTCATTGGTATCACATCCAAAGTGTGAACAAATACATGTCCCATTATGGTTGAGGTTCTTTGCCTCATGCCTTAGTCCAACGAGACAACTGATCTTGAGGATCATCTTTGCCATTGTACTTATTTTTTATTCTTGTGTTTACAGGACCAAACCTAAGCCTCATCAATCATCGGTACTCCCACCAATCTCCTATTTTATCCTTATGTGTACCCCACTAGCGTGCAAGAGTAGCCCTCAAATCCAGATCCAAGGCTTGAAATCATTATTCTTCTATTACATCCCTTTCAAATTTATCTAGAAATATGCTGACATCACCTATTCCATCACAATATGGTAAGTTACAGACCACAGTAGATATGCAATGAAGATATTTTGTCATTCTATTACAACGTAGAGTAGAAACTTTGTGCAACTGGTTCTTCCAGTTCTCCAATTCTTCATCCGAGTTTGAATGACATGAACTATCCTCCTCCCAACTTATCCGTCCATCTGCGGTGGTTTTATCCAATCCTCGTCACACATATTTAACTTATAGATGTGGTCAATATCTTCATCGCCGTATTCTTCACGGATAGGTTCTGTATATCACGCTCCTTTAGAGGGATCTAAGGGAACAACAACCTTGGTACCGTTCTTTTCAAATACCATACTCCTCCTTTTTAGTTTGATTAGGGAATCCATAGAAAAAGCCCAATCGATTCCGAGCAATGTTGGATATGGATTACTTTTGTCCACTATCTTGATTACTTCGAAGTTTGCCCTCATGCTTTCTCCTTCAATATCCACCATAATGCCTTGCAACTGACCCATCAATCTTCTGTTGATTGGCCATGCACAACTAAATTGGTGACCATTGCAGCTTTAGTTGCCCCATCCTCTCCCAAGTCTACTTCGGTAAGACATTCACATCTAATCCCAAGTCCAAAATTACTTGATCCATTTCAAATTCTCCAATCTACCAGTTAATCGCATTTCCCGACCAGTCCTTTTCTTATTTTTGTTGACCTTATTTACTACGCATTGTTCAAGTTGTGGGTTCTCTTTACTAGAACATTTGTTGATTAATTCTTGCAACCCTTCCACTGCTTTATGGTCCCTTAATAACTTCATACATGTTTGCAGAAAGGACTCTAGAATAGTCAAATTAGGGTTCTCCATTAGAGTACCTACTTCAGGAGTTTTCTTCTTTGGTACTAGTTGCGTCTGCTTTGATGTTGAAGCTCTTATGTCCATGAAAATCATCTTCACCTCAAAGAAAGTTGCCTATTCATTCTGCAAATCGAACCCAATACTCTTTTCTTCTGCCTTTCTAGCCCATGTATCTGCCTCATGCGTTTTACCTTTTGCCTTATCTTCTCCAGTAGCCACACCACTTCGTGTCACTATATTAATGCTTGGATCATTCTCGCACTGTTTGGATTGCATCATTTGTATATTCTGCACAGGCTGCTGATTCTTCTTTTCCTGCATCTTAGCCATTAAAACAGGGCAATCTTCTATCACATGGTCAAACTGTCTACAATATTGACATGAAGGGTGAGTGGGATTCTGACAATCTTGCGCATAATGTCCAACTTTTCAACAATTATAACATATGATTGACCTCTTCCTCATCCTCGTCCATCGCCTCCTATGCGACCATGTCCTTGAAATTGAAATCCTCCACGAACCGCTGATGAACCATTATCCTCATGCGTGTGGCCTTTAGCTTGCATCCTATATGCCGAGGTTTAGTCTATCATCAAGTCATATCTACGACACTGGATCTCACCATGTCCTACTGATCGACAAAATTTACAAAATAATTGTTGCTGCGACTGCACATATTTTTGCAGTAAATAATAGTGATCAGTCGGGTGCTAGCCTGCAACTCAACATATACTACACCATACGTTCGGTTAAGTACTTGGTCCAACACTAGGCTATGGCTTCAAAGTATTAGGACCTCTGTTAGCCAAATAATAAGGGTAGACAGGACACTGGTCCTTATAGTGACCTTCCTTCTTACACTTAAGGCACGATACTTCTGAATGCATCTCAGACTGAACTTCCTTTCCTTTCTTCAAATCTTGCAACTCCATATACAAGATTGCTAACTGAGACTGTATCTACTGAACTCCTATGTGATTATCTTGTATCAATGAATCTTCTAATTTCATCATGACTTCTAATGCTTCTACCCGCGTCCCAATCCTTTGCTGCAATAGTGGTAATCTGAGGTGTGGCAATAATGTAACTATATACCACTCTTTGTGTAATTCATCAGAGATATGGAAGTTGGCTTGTCCCATCGAACATTGTTACCTATGATATACATACTATGCAGTCTCATTGACGACTTGCTTAATCTCTTTTATTGCTGTAATACACTGTGACTATAACTTGGTCTTCTTAAACTCTGCGTTTAGTGTGTTCTTTGTCACAACTAGTGAAGTAGCTGGATTCACTGTACTGTACTTGATATACCACGAAAACACTCTGTCCTACAACGTTGTGACAAGCTGCACTTTCTTCATGTCGTTGTCATTGATCTACTACACTTTCCACACAACTTCTATGACAAACCAAAATTGATCAGGATCCTCTGATCCCTGACCTTAAAAGATAGTCATCTTCACTGCATTAGCCATGTTGAATAGTGGAGGTGGAGGTGGAGGTGTAGGTGTATGAGGTGGAGGTGAAGGTGGAGTGGAGGGGTGAGGAATCTTAGAAGTGCCTTGAGTTTCTGACTATGCCGCACCTCTTGATGTACTAGGGTTGCTCCTTTCTTCCTTGCTGTCTGATTCACCCAATAATGGACTATATTCACCTTCAATATATTTGTAATGGTTGACTCTAAATCTTTTTCCTCTTTGCGTAGATCTAGTCTGTCCTCTTTTAAACACCAATATATAGGCATAACACCATTTTCACATAACAACATCTTAATCCAGAGCTTTAAGGAATTCATATACTTACCTCTTTGAAAAATATGTGCCTTCCTTCATTGTAGGATATTGTTGTGTTAATTACACTTTCAGTAATAAATCCTCCGAGGATACTATCAACCCAATAATCAACAACTCTTGCGACCTTATTTTTAGACTCCTTAAGTCATTTAACCATCTCTAGGGTCCACAAAATAGGATCATCATGTCTCCAACAGGGTTCGTTGTCTGTTAGATTTGAAATATATTCGTGCAACTCATTAGCGAATGATGTGAAAAAATGTCGTGCTATTCTGTATAGATATATTTCTGTAACCACCTTTCTTTCGACTAGTGTGGATCTCTTCTTTCCTGTGCTACAAATTCGTGTAACTTCCGATCTACCCAATTTTGGATCTCTTTTCTAGTCGATAGCCACATCACACATCTCTCAGATAGATCTTGGTCCCGGCAACAAAACCATTTGTTGGCTTCAGGGGCTTAGAACTAGGTTCAGAGTTAGTTGTGCTCACCAACAAAACCCTATACCACTGGCCATTTCGGCAACGACCTACTCGCGCAGATCGAAGTCTCACCCAAGGCAATATTGAGGGATGCTAGAACCAGGTTTCTGCATCCAGAAGGACTATGCAATGTGGTTGTAAGGTTTTTAAGAGTTTAGGGCTTAATCTGACCTTCATGAACCGTTAACCTTATTGTTACAGTCGTAAGGAATTTTCTACTTAACAGATTAGCAAACCCCGCGAAACTATTCTAACATGTATTATTCAACATATAAAAAAATATCTGAACCTCCACGATGTAATTGCAAAAGAAATATATAAAAGAAACCATAAGCAGGCTAAAACACAGAAAACTATGCGAACATACAAAAATACACAGATTTATTCTCAAAATTCTTCTTCGTTAGTCAAGTCTTCCTAGAGACAATCTTTCTAACCATGCACACACAACTGAGGGGCCTATGCACTCAGCTGCAGACTTACCAAGGTCTCTACGGACATAGTTGCAGGAGCCTTCCCCTTCACCCGATTACAAACAGATCTTACAAAAATAGACTCAAAGATATTTCATAAATTGAATTATTCATTGCCTTAGACCTACTAAAACATCCATTTATATATGATGTTACCCGTACAATGCCATGGTTAACAAACCATGGGCGGAGCTCAAAATCCTGTAGGTAATCCCATCCATTTACAAAAGAAGGGGCTTTAACCCACCCTAAAGCACCCATTGACTCTTATAACCCTACGCTAATCACGCTCCCTTCCTTAAAATGCGGAGTCTTTACATGACTTAGACAAAACTTAGACCTAGAGGACCCTTACCCAATAGTAGTGGTGGAAAACGATGCCACAATTGAAACAGATATATTATCTTTTATTTGACCGATCTGGTTGTGGAAGAAAAATCCCATGGAAGACCTTAAGAACATAATTAAGGGCCGAGGTGCATCTGCCACATGCGCATCATTGTCAACTTCCAGATATGAAGACTTTTCTCCCTCGCCACAGATTATCAACACCTGATTAGTTGGATCGGTGACTTTGTTCTCCAACGGGTTTGGAATAGAGGAGGAAAAGCTCAGATAGTTGAACAATCGTGATCCACTAAAGACGCCTAACAGGATATGATCCGTGTCGTTTGCCAATATTTTGATTATCATGTTGCGTGGCAGGAGCATGTGCATGACCAAGACGCTGGAGTTTTCCATCAACATATTGCCACCTTCGCCTTGCAGTTCTATCATTGTGGGCACTGCAATGAATAAGAAAAGTAGCAACAATTCCCACACCATCACCCGAACTCTCTTGATTTCTGTCACAATTCTATTCTGGTGATCAAACCCTTCACACACTATTGCAGGATCTTGATTTCTGTCACACTTAATTTGGGTGATCAACACTTTCACAACCGTTGCAATGTTTTTATGTATGTCATAATATCAGGGGGAGTTCACTTTTCTCTCTTTCTTTTGAGCAATAATAATTGAACAAACCTGTGATAATTTATAACTTGTGAGAATTACCGTTAATTCTCACCATTGCCCATTTCCATGCACCAAATTTTGCAATATTTATCAATCTTTATACATAATTACCTTATCGTTTTAATAATTAAACACCAGATTCCATATAGAATTAATTATTTCTTTAATTTAATGTCTATTCACACACACACAGTGATTTAATATTAATGGGAAAATGTGCCACAACACCTTAATATTTAATACCTTTCATTTCATGATAGCTTGTTGTGTTTTCTTTTATTTTTTAAATTAGCTTATAACCATAATCAAAAGCTTGCGACTATTATAAAATATATTATTAGTCCCTCCCTGAGACTATTAGCGATTGATAGATTGTTGACCAACTATTAATTGGCTTTGACTAAGTAAAATTTCTCGTACATATCAGGTTTGAAGTATGCAGAGGCGTCATAACATTCCCTACCTTGGTTACACAGTTGAGGCTGCTGGCTGGTAGAAGCGAAGCTCCATTCGGTGAAGCTACATCTCTCTTCAACTGGAAATCTGGAATCATAGAGGTATCTGCTACTTCAAAATATTGTGTTTCCATGAGTCAGTTTCCTCGATGTGGTATCCATCCATCCCCAACATCGTTTTTTTTATTGTCCATCAGTAGCTATGTTACAAATTTAATTGCTCAAAGTTAGTAAAAAAATGGTCGTTGCTATGCAGGTTGCTCAACAGGAGAGCGTTCTGTTGGTGGTATTGATATCGACAATCATTTCAGCATCACTAACAAAACACCACGAGGGATTGAAATGCACTTCCATCCCTGAGGCAGAGGCTAAGACGAAGGTCTTTGCTACAGGTTCGTAGAGCAAATGAAAACACATCTCTGCAATAAAATGGATACAATAGAAAGATTTGAAACACAAGCGTGAAAGCTCATCGTTTCTGGTTCTGCTGTTTTTACAGGCAATGGTGAGGGCCTTGGTATCCATGTCAAAGGCACTGACGAGAAGATTAAAGCTGGCGGTAATGGGAGCAGGTTCGAGGAGCAGAGCCGGTGCACATTTTGAACTTTTCCTTTTTCTAAAGTAAATTCCATGATGTAGTAATTCAATCTTTTGTTTGGTTTGAAATAAGTATTAATGTATGAATTTAGAGAAATCTGAAAGAACTTTGTTTAACACATTATCCATTTACGGGACAGGGCAAGCAGCAATGTCGGCCGCATCACTTTCTGCAGACATGGCGATCGGTGGCACTATTCTGGTAACAACGCCTAAATCATTTGTCATTTGTATTAATGTAAACAAGGGCGTGTAAAGAAACGCCTAAATTATTTGTATTCATATAAACAAAGGCGTGTAAAGATTCAATGGGTCTGTTTTGCTCTTCTTAGAGTAGCCATGACGGCAAGGGTGAACATATATGAAATGTGTATAAGAGGAATGCATCATATTGCTGTTCATGAGTGCAGATTCTCTGCATTTTTCTGTCCAGAACTGTTTACATATAGCTAGAATGCTGTGTTTTTTCTGAAGGGTTTTGGGGCAGGAAGGGTTTGGGATTTTAAGGAGCTTGATTTTTTAATTGAAAACTCATTTGTATCCACTAAACACCAAGCATTCAACAGGCCTCGCGATGGTACATTTGGTTTAGATTCTTCTATTGGATTTGAATGGTTTTCTGATTGGGATTTGGTTTTGGGGTTGGGGTTTGAACTCTGTTCCTAGAGCGCAGTAGCCTGTAAGCATGCTTAGTATTTATTTATCTTTGACACTATATTTCTTGTTAGTACTGTGCCAGAAACGTGCCCTCACCCAATACGAGAATATTACAATGCAATGTAGCCGGCTTACAACACTAGGAGGGAAAAGTCTCGCTGCAGTTGTTTGGAACACCCCTGTTTAACCATCTAACCAAGTCTCTAGTTGACCATTGGGACTTGGTTTTGGGGTTCGGGTTTGAACTCTGTTCCTAGAGCGCAGTAGCCTGTAAACATTCTCAGTGTGCCAGAAACTTGCCTTTACCCAATATGAGGATATTACAATGCAATGTAACCGGCTTACAACACTAGGAGTGAAAATTCTCGCTGCAGTTGTTTGGAACACCCCTGTTTAATTATCTAACCAAGTCTCCAGTAGACCATTCTGTTTATTTACGACATTAGTCTTTCATATGTTCTCATTGTTTGTGCTTGCTTAGTTTGTTGACTGGATAATGTGACGGGCCATTAATCTTTACGTTCGTCCTATAACTTCCAGCCATTTTTCTGTTTCATTGAGTGAGCCCATATAATTTGCAGATGTAATACTTGATTGGAATCCCCGCCTTCAAATCCCTTCTGACGAAGTCAATAGAAATGGTATAGATCGTAGAAATGACAAATGGGTTTCAGTTGTTTTCTGGGTGTTTTTAGGTCCTCTTGTAGAGGCATTCTTGCACCAAAAGTGGATAAGTATATGCATTACGCCTCCCGGTGTATTTTTTTTTTACTGGATTTGTTTCCAAATACCGTCTCAGCTTTAGATTTATAGTATCATCTTTCTGTTGTAGGCATCTCTGTCTAAAAACTTGGTAGCTGCATTAAGTCTCTAACAGTTTGGTGTGTTTGTTTGGGTTGTATTGTTGACATTCTTGGACTACTACCTTGGATCCTAGAACTGGAAATGGGAACTGGAATGTGAAACGAGCAACCGGCCTAGAGGATTTTGGAGGATAAGAAACATGAACTCACCTCCCTTTCCAGTGTACGTTATACATATTGTATTAATGTAGCGTCAATATGGGATTTAGAATTGGAGCAAGAACAATAACAGAATGAGAAATGGGTCTCCTATTCAAGTTTATTATAACCTAGTGGAAAATTGTATCTGGTAGTTTCAATTTCTTCTGGTCCACGAGGGACAATTTTGGAGAAATTTGAGATGTCTCTGCTTTACGTTTGACTGCTTCTGTATGGGTAGAGCTCATGACATAGCTTGCATCTGGGTTTTTTTATTTCTTCTGTGTATTATGTATCTGATGATACATGTTATTTTGTTGTGAACATTCATCTCCGACCTGTACACATGCCCACAATCTAAGAAGATTAAGCAACCTTGCACACACATGCATCATCATGCACAAGATGCATAAGGGAAGGAGATTTCACACAAGAGCCGTTCAATGCAGACTACCACCAGGGACCCACTAATAGTGCTAACTCATAAACCGCCTATAGTAAATCACAGATACCATTTTCAATGTCTGGCTTTTCTTTTAATCTAAGAAGATTAAGCAACCCTGCACACACATGCATCATCATGCACAAGATGCATAAAGGAAGGAGATTTCACACAAGAGCCGTCCAATGGAGACTACCACCAGGGACCCACTAATAGTGCTAACTCATAAACCGCCTATAGTAAATCACAGATACCATTGTCAATGTCCGGCTTGTCTTTTCTGTTAGACTCCACTATACACTATGTTAAGATTGGAGGCTTGATCTAGTCCTTTTCTAATTTAGAGCTGTTGGCAACACATTAACTGATATTGTTCAGTTTGTTGAGGGTAACATACCATCACTTCATCTGTATTTTCACTTGATAGTTGTTGATGACCAACTATTCATGGTTATTTTGTTAATAGATTGCGTGTTGGTGCTGATGAACAATATTGTTCCTTTCCCTTTTGGCATATTCCTAATTAGCAATGTAACAATATACCATTAGTGGGAGATATTTTAATTGTGGGTTTAAGAAATGTAAGATGCCTGATGCAGGAGCATCTAATTGGGGAAATATAAATATTATTATTAGCTGAGCATGTAGAATCTAAAATTGGTGTTACACTATCATCACAGATAAGGAATACTTATTACATATTAAGGTTTCATGAAAACTGCATTGGCATAAGAAAATAATTAACCGGCATTTCCAGCCCCTCAACGGCCTACTCAATTATTTTCTTCTATTTGTCAAATGCTTATTTTCTTCTATTTGTCAAATGCTTCTCTTTTGGCTTGGGATGTAGGGAATTTCAGACCTCAGTAAATGCATAGATACGGAGAAACATGGTACCATGGGAATGAGAATGAGAATATGATTTCAGATGCATAGATGCTGAGCCATGAGAATGGGAATCTGAATATGATTTCAGATGCATAGATGCTGAGAAACATTGTACCATGAGAATGAGAATCTGAATATGATTTAGAGTAAGCGGTCGATTCATCTCAGAAATGAACTTTTCATTTTTTTAAAGCAACTTTTCCCAGCAAAGGAACAATAAGCATAGCCCTAGAAAGAAAATCCTCCAACGAGTTATGGCCGAATTGACACCCTTTTAGATGTACCTGTGAGGAATTAAAATGGGGGTTATAATTAGTATCTCTGTTGCACAGTTGACAAATTATTCGACTAATTTCACTGCTGAATATTGCATACATTCCTCCAGGGAGAGACTGAAAAAAACTAGCGTTTGATTTAGGAATGCAGAGCTCTGTTTCACCAAAAGAACAAATGCACGATAAAACTTCGTCCATGGGATTCGGTATCCCTAACCCTCACCTGAATGAACCCTGTCGTTATTTACTAAGGTACAATCTTGATTGTTGAAATTGACAACTCATGTAAATGCCATGAGGTGGTAAGGAATCCAACCAAGTGTCAAGACCATCCATAGTAAAGATTTTACTTGTTGGAATACAATTTTTAGGTTTTTCGTGGTTTACATTCTTTTAGTCTATTTCCAGCAAATTAATGAAGTTGAATTAAATTGCAGATAATGAAACTTAACTACATTGTAAAAGCAAAGCAATGTCGGGACTGACTGTCATGCAGCTTTCCCTTCGAAGCAATTGCACAAAATTATTTTTTTGATAAAAGCTAAAACGATTATTAATGCAAACAAATATATATTCAAGAAATCTTTTTGGGCTGTGTCTTGCATTCGTATTTTAATTTTAATGCTTATTTTTCTCTCTTAAATTAATTAGCCAAGTGTTTTACAAAGAGCTTTTAATAAAATCAGTTTAGTTGACTTGAAACTGGAAAAAAAATTAAACTTAACAGGACTGGAATGTAAAAAAATTAAAATTAACAGGACTGGAATGTATGAATCTATTGAACAAAGATTAAAGGTAGTAAACACTGTTAAATGTGAATCTATTGAACAAATATTAAAGGTAGTAAACACTGTTAAATGAACACACATAATCCAGAATTTGCAGTATAACAACAAGAAGATCCATAAGCAAGAAGATGCCATACACAGTGAAAAGTGGATGATACACAAGGCAGATATGATAGTATAGAAGAAAGAAATAAGAATTCATCAACGATTAATCGCATGCCGAGTAGCTTCCCCTTGTCTGTAATAGACCTTGAGTTAGGTCAGCCCTCCCCCAACCGCCTCGTAAATGCAGTTTCCCGGTCATCTGGCGTATTCCCGGGTTCAGGGTTAAGCCTTGTAATATCCAGTGGTGAACCTGGAATTTTGTTTTATTTTTTGATTTCATAGATTTAAAATGAACTATATGAACTACCAAACTATATGAACTTTAAAATGAATTTATATTGTTTGAAGATGGAATTATGGCATAGTGCTATACAAAATCTACTGATAACTAGCTATGATGAGACTAGCTATGATGAGAGCTTTGCTAATCAATGGACAGTGTGCGTTATCATGGTAGAAAATCTTAATCAAGCAATTGGTTGCAACAAAGTAGGGATTTGGATGAATAATGTTAGATATAAATATGGAGTGGATCAGGATAATATAATAATTTGTATACTTTTATTTTAAACATTAATTTAATTTAAGTTTAGAAATTTTTTTTTTTTGGTGTATATTTATTTTAGAGTGAAAAAATAATGTTTAATTTTATTTTTTATATTTTTAAATATTTTTTATTATAATATATTAAAATATTATTTTTAACATTTTTTTATTATTATATAAAGTTGATATATACAATTTTTTCTAATTAACTTACATGAAATTACATTATGTGATAATGGACAACTAATAAACATGCAAATATATATTTTTTTTATTTGACATTTTTTTCTATTTAGATAATATTTTATTTTAATTTTAAGGACACCTATTAATTCCAAGTTCAACACGGACATGGTCAGTTTGATTAGATCTTAAAGTAATACTTACATTGCCCTTTTGTATTGCATTTGGTATTATTTTACCTATGTTTCTGTTTATTGTTAATTGTACAATTTGCTTAAATTTTTTGCATGTTATTAAATAGATGTGATCCAATCTTATTGCCCCTTATTCAGAGATATGTCTCTTGCAATGGGCATGAGCCAGAGCAACATCAGGTAATAACCATTTAAAACAATGGTTGGCTTGTTTTGAAACTGTTGCTTCTACACTTCTTTTCTCCCTGTCTTGCTTATTCTCATTTTATGGCTTCCTTACAATAAGTTATACAACCAAAGTATTTGTTCTAACTGCACTTTGGTACTCTTGGATTGCTTTTCCTTTCTTCAATCCTGCATTTTCTGCATATTTTTATCATAAATTAGATCTGGTATCTGTGGACAGCAGCAAGGTTGTCCTTATTTCAACATATTTTTAAATGGTAACTCAAGAATATCTCTTACTCTTAGTTTAAACAATCAATTATCAGATGTCAATCCTGCGCATCAAAAGGTAACTTGAATAAATCTAAAGTACCCTATTCATGGTTCCCTAAGGAAATTTTCAAGCCCTAACCTGAATTTTTGTAACAAATTACACATTGAATTTGGCATGTTGCAGAGAGCATTTGTATTGTTGTTGTGGCAGACCCTGAATTTTTGTAACAAATTACACATTGAATTTGGCATGTTGCAAAGAGTGTTAGTATTATTGTTGTGGCAGACCCCAGCAGGGACTACGGCCACGACAGTGGCTCTCTTGTTTTAATAGTCATCATCAAGGGTGAGAAAGTTCATCATTTATAAACGAAATTAAATTAAAGGTGGTTGGTTAAAATATTATACTTCAATTATTATCAATAAGGATAATTGAATTGAATTATGTTTTAAGAAATTTGGATTTTGTAATTTAAGAAATTTCTGTTAGGTATTATTAATTAGTTAGTTAAGTATAATAAATTGGTAAATTAAAAATTATTGTTATTATAAAGGGTGTAGTTAAATTAGTAATTTATAGGTTAAATGTATAGATTTATGGGAGAATATTTGTACATTAAAAAAAATAATAAGTGTGTAGAAATTTTGAGAACCCTAAAACATGAGCACTTATGTCTAAATTTATCATTCTTTGTCGATGCCTTGGTTCATACTTAAAATTAGCTATATACAAAGATTTTGACAACTTTATAAGTCATTCATTAACAGCTTCCTAACTCCAAAAAATGATATCACATTGTATGTAACATAAAAATTAAGGAAAAGCCATTGTAACCATGACTATGTGGTACATAATGGATTAACAACACACTTTTGCTGCACCTCATGCAAGGGAGAGTTTCAAAAATATTCAAGTACTCAAACTAAAAGTTTACTCACGATCTTTTAGTTATACTTGTTTTACCCTCCATGATTTTGTGTTGACAAACTACTAAGAACTATTTTATATTGTGTTTAATAAAAGACACTTAGATGATACAAGTGGATTGAAATGAATAAGAATTACTTGGTGGATTAATTCTACAAAGCTATAATTAATGAATGGTACATGAAATATAATCTTACTTTTTCCTTTAGGTTTTAGAAATTGGGGTTAGTAAGTTAGTATTGTGTATCAAGAAACACTCCAAGGGTTAGTAAGTTAGTCTAGTATGTCCATTTTTTTAATAGTATCTACTAATAACTATCCTCACTACTAATCAAAATTTCCAACCTAAAAAAATATACTACGTTAAATTAAAAAATAGAAAAAAGTTAAGTTTACCAATAATTTGTAACTTCATTGAAAGAGATTTCTCTAGATATAACTACCAATTTTTTGATATGATGAAAAATCTAATACATCAAAATGTATAACTTATTTGAAATGTAATTTGCTCTATAATTATTGTTAATTCCATTAAATCTAGAAGACAAATTCAACACATTAAATGTATACAAATAAAAAGAATAATTTAACTTTATATTAACTATACATGAGTGTATTGCATTTGACTTTATTGTTATTTTAAAAACTACTTAATCTATGTATTGAGAGCATCACATATTGTTGTGAGTTATTTTATTTTATTTTTTAATGGTTAGGATCTCTATGATAAAAATTGTAGCTTAATTGAACAACAAACCACTCATGATCGAAAATATACACACCCTTGCGGGCACTACAATGAATGAGAAAATGAGCACCAATGCCTATGCCATCACCCAAACTTTCTTGATTTCTTGATTATGGTGATCAAAAGCTTGATTTCTGTCACAACCGATGAAATTTTTGTATGTACGTCTGTCATAATATCATACCAGGAGGAGTTCATTTTTCTCTTTGTTTGAACAATAATAATTGAACAGACTTGTGAGAATTTATAACCAGTGTGAGAATTGCTATTAATTCTCACTATGCCCTGCACCAAATTTGACAATATATTTGTCGGTCTTTTTTGTTAGCTGTTATCAATTACTAAGTTAAGTTTAATAAAATAGTAAATTAAAAATTAATGTTTTTATAAAGGTGAGCTAAGTTGTTATAAACTAGTACTTTTTTTCTTCTTAAATACTTTTTTTCCATCTCTCCCTCAAGTTTTGTATAGTCATCATTGGTTTTCCCTTTCTATGATTATATTTGTAAAAAACATATTTCAAAATACTCTACCCTACTTCATTCTCCACCATATATTTGTATTATTTCTAGTCAATCTATTTAGCCTAGCTTACATGAGGCTAAGGGATGGATTTATTAGTTCTACTCATTCAAGAGGAGGAGTTTATGTCTTTGTTATTGGAGGGAGAGGTAGATGGTTTTCTCATGGAGAATTAAATGTAGGAAATCCCATAGTAGATGTCAACATTAAATATTAAGCATACACGTGCCAATGTACACATCAAAGGATCAATTTCTTGGTAAAAATGTGCATGTAGATTAGCATTATTTATTATGCCATAAATTAAAAAACGATGCACAAAAGACACATGCTCATGAAAATAACTAACAAAAAAATTATATGTAATTAATAAATTCCTAAAAACATACAACATTAAAGGATAAATAAAATTTCCATAAGATCACAATGGAGAAGCAAATTTAGATGAAATGGAGAACAAACATCTTTAAGAATATTCACCAACTAATTTCGAATGTTAGACATTCTACTTAACATTAAGTTTGTGTTGCACATTCATTCTCTGCATAGTACGCCACCCTTTAGCTTAGATTATGATTCCACAATGATGGGTCCGTAGGAAAAATCTGTCACTAACATAGAGTTAGTTCACAAGCTGCTTCTATTCATACAATCACATTATAATCATAGCTACAAAAATTTTAGTCAACCAATCCAATAACAATCCAAACTCCCAACTCTCTTTGCCCTTTAATTCACACAACCCAAGGAAATGAATCCCTTCTATGCAATAGATTCCCTTATTCTATTCCTTTTCCATCTAGTGTTATAGTGCTATTGATCAAGAAATATCAATGCTAGAAGCTATGAAGAATCTCATCCATGGATAGTTTCATTGGAAAGGCCAGTGCATTCATGCACTTAGGCATCTTCCATTTGTTGGAATAATAATAATGTTTGACAAAAAATCACTAACAATGATTCAATTTTGTAGAAATCCACTTCTCTTCAAGAAGTAAGGGCACCAAAAATGAATGAGAATAATGAACGAATGAACCCCCAAGACCCAAAAAAGTAAGGCTAAATATGCATTCTTTCAAAATGCTACATGGACTCTTCAAGAAGCTCACATAGCCAAAATTTTCCTTAATATAAAATATGTGTATAATAAAATATAATTAAAGTGGTATAGAATCTTTAGCTACCAACTTATAAGTATTGTCCTTGTTTATCTACAGCCTTTGATGTAATTTATTAGTAAGAGTTGAAACTATTACATTGATTATCATTTTGTCCTCTCATTGGGTACAAAAACACATTATTAAATCGGGGATTAAAAACAGGGGCATTACATTCCTTGTCCACTTGTTTCTATACCATCCTTAGTGCTCAACACCATACAAGTGTGCATATATACAAACTTACAATAAAAAATAAAATAAATGTGGTATGTTTCTCACAAAGCATCTTTTAGATTCCATGTTCCTTATTTGGGGTTTTGGCACATCTACTAGATCTTTAACCACCCCATCTATTTGTTCCAAAGCATCATGGCCTTGTTGTCCAATATATGCACTGGTTGTACCAAAATGTCTCCTTATAGATCCAATTAAGAAAATTCTAGTCAATGACATGGTTAGGACCATAGACATAATTTTCAATAAAGAAACATGAAACACATTATGCAATTTCAAGGAAGCAGATAATGCAAGAATGCATGCCTATAGTCATAGGAATTTATGTTATAAAAACCACTTTCACTATAAAATCCAAAACCAGATGCAGTGTTGTCATTTTATGTGTTTTAGATAACCTTAGAATACCAAGAGAGAGGGTCAGTGCCATCATTAAGGGCACCATATGAAATTTGAAAATTCGTTGTGGGTTGCAAGTCATAGTGGTAAAAGGTGATGCCACGATTGAAACAAATGTATTCTCTTTTCGTTGATCGATTCATTTGTCGAAGAAAAAGCCCATGGTAGACTGCCAGAATCTAGTTAAGTGCTGAGGCAGATTTGCCACATGCACATTGTTGTTAGCTCCTAGATAGGAAGACTCTGCTCCCTTGCCATAGATGATGAGAACCTGATCAGTGTCTCTAGTTCATGGATAAAAAAAGATGACAACAAAGGAGGTAGAGCTTCGATAATTGAGCAATCAAGACCCCTAGATGACGCCTAATAGAATACGATTTGTGGCATTTGTAGAAATTTTGATGCAATCACAAAAATCGATTATGATGATGTCATTGAAATCAACAGTCTGCATTCTGTTCTCACTGAAATTAATATTATAGTTGATGGAGTGGGTCCAACAGTCCTATGGTATTAGAATTTGATGATTCCTACATTTCCCAAACATGATCGACAAACACATGTTGGATGATGGATCATAGATGATCGAAGAGGACATATTGGATGATGGATTAAAGATGATTGAAAAACACATGTTGGATGAGTGGAAGATGATCATGTTACATGGAAGGACCATGTGCATTATGGAAATATTTAAGTTTTCCTTCATATTGACACCTCCGCCTTGCGTTTGTGCTGCTGTAGGCACCACAAAGAAGAAAAGATGCAACAATCCTATGCCATCTAGTAAACCAAATACGTTCTTTCTTAATCCTGATTGCAAGAAACCCAAACCTTCTTGATTTTTTGATTTCTATCACAATTATGGTGCCTAAATTTAAGCAATATTTATATGCCCAAATATTGATTTCTGTCACAATTAATTTTAGTGGTCAACACCTTAACAAACCAACCATTTCAATATGTTGACAGTGCTGGACCCACCAACATGTCAAGGGGATCTCCCTGGTAAGAAGTTCTAATTAGAGCTCAGAATGTTTGGTGTAGGAGTCTTAGTAGTGGGTCATAAGGTAATTCCTTGACCACAATGTCACACAGAGGCAAGTAAGATAACTCTGTCAGTAGCAAGGGTGTTGTTAGTGTCAGTCTTTCCAGCCTTCCTCTACTGATCAAATATGCTCTTACAAAGTGATTTTCAGAGTGTTAAGGTCAAATTTTGTCTTTTCAAAGAGTTTTCAAGCAAAATTTGGTCACTAGGCATTAGGTCTAGGGTTTGTTTTCACTCCTTCTAAAGTTGTTCAAATGTCGGTCCATGTCATCATTCAACTGAGTCTATCATCATTTATGGGGTTGTCATTATCATGTCAGTGTCTAATGAGTCATTTTACATCTTGTTCATGCTTCAGTTGTGCCTTGGCAAGTTCATTTCCCTCTCCTAGGGTTTTGAAGCCAATTTCTCTTGGATGGTCAAATCAATGGCAAAACTTGTTTCCTGATGTTCATACACCTTCCCCTATCCTTAAAGTACCATATCATACACTTCCCAACACTCAGATTCCCCCAAATTCCCCATTTTTGCACAAACCCTAGTTTCTAGCTACAACCTGGCAATTTTCTAGGTTTGGCCTGTGTTTTGCCCTTTTGGACCCCTTCCCCTCACTCAATCTTTGAGATTCCACTTTCCCCTGCTTCCTAACATCCCTCCCCACTCCCAAAAAATTCTCCAAGAATTTATAAGCCCCCTATCCCCTTCATTTCGCTCCATTTCGACAAAATTCCTTGTTTCACACATCGGGATAAGTCGCACTCAAATAATGTTCCAGAGAAATCAAAGATGAATTTTGGGAAACTGAGAGAGGTTTTTGTCCCCAACATGCCAAAGAAGAAAAACTCCTTCACTTTTTGCACAGGTGTCATGGTTTGAGAGAAATGTCAAGAATACCGTTGCCTCAGGAGAATCAAAGACACCTCTGAAGTGACCTTGGGAAAATCAAGTTTTCTCCTAGCTTGGTTGGCCAAATGATTTGCTTGATGGGTAAAATGATAATTAGACTCAAATACCTTTCCAACGAGCTATCTTGCGCCCGATTCCGACACCGGCAAGACCTTCAGAAGCCTCATTAAAAAGCGTGACATGTCAGGCAGGGGGCGCGACATGTCAGGCATAATTGCTTTTGAACTGCAGAAAGCTGTCTTGGGAGAATTGATTTTTGACAAGACAAATGAACTCCAAATCCAAAAATTCCAATTGGGTTGGAAAGTAGACTCACAAAACTTTCCAACAAGCCTATGCTTGCCCAATTTGGCCACCTGCAAGTTCCCCAAACATGGCTCCAAATGGGCGCGACATGTTAGGCAGGGGGGCGCAACATGTCAAGTAGAATTGCCTAGAAATGCACTGTACAACCCAAAAAACGCAGATTTGACTCAGTTTGACTTTTTGAGGTGAATGATGATTCTCTTTGATGTAATTATGGTACTTTTATGACACTTTTACTCTTATGTATCTCTTCTAGAAGATTCATTCATGAAATAGGTGAAAATTAAATGAATGAATTGGTTTCCAAGTTTATAGAGGCAAGTTGTTATGATTGCCTAGTT
>APFE031099434.1:21497-48497 GCA_000404065.3 Pinus taeda
CAGTTATTGATCTTGATGCCGGTTCTCCTAGCACAGAGCTCAAGGATATCATCCGAGAGCAAAGGACCGAGAATGAGTCGCTGCACACGAAATTGTTGATGGAAAAATGGATAATTAACTATTTAGAGCAACGAAACAAACAGTTGGAGGATGAGCACAAGCTATATGAGCTGCAGAATATTCGTGAAGACCGGGAATTGGCTCGTAGGAGACCCGATGACTTGAGACCCATAGATCGAGAATCTATGCTTATTTGGGACAATGCTCATTTGAAAAGGCTGTTGGCTAAGGCCAATCAAGATAACAAACTGCTGAGGAACATGAAAAATCATTATTGGGCGCAGATGCACGTGTGCAAAGCAAAGATGAAGGTGCTTCAAAGGCGGTTGGCAAAGGCATTAAAACGGAGAAAGAGGCCCGATCCCCTCCGTATCTTGGCCGAGGCTTCCTTGAAGGAGAATAACACTAATTAGCTCAGCCACAACACAAATCCCAAGAAATTTTGAGCATTTTGGATAATTTTGGCATTTTTTGGCAATTTACAGGTTTTTGCTCATTAACAGGTCTCACCCCCCGTGAGACCCTTCATCCCGGCAACTCCATTTTGAAAAAACTCAGCATTTCCAGATTTGTGATGCAAAGTTACACATGCTCATCAAAGGACTAGAGATTTGGTGAAGTTTTGGGCCTCCAGAAAGTCAAAAAATATGCAAAATTTGACTTTCTGCCACTTTTTTGAACTGCAGAAAGCTGTCTTGGGAGAATTGCTTTTTGACAGGGCAAATGAACTCCAAATTCAAAAATTCTAGTTGGGTTGGAAAGTAGACTCATAGACCTTTCCAACAAGCCCAATTTTGCTCAATTTGGCCACCTGTAAGTGCCCCAAACATGGATCTAAAGGGGCGCAACTTGTCAGGCAGGGGGGCGCGACCCGTCAGGCAGAATTGTCCAGAAATGCACTGTACAGCCCAAAAAACGCAGATTTGACTCAGTTTGACTTTTTGAGGTGAATGCTGATTCTCTTTGATGTAATTATGGTACTTTTTAGACACTTTTACCCTTATGTAACTCTTCTAGAAGATTCATTCATGAAAAGGGTAAAAATTAAATTAATGAATTGGTTTCCAAGTTTATAGAGGCAAGTTGTTTTGACTGCCTAGTTTGTAGTGCTTAGTTTAGAAGTGGTTGAAACAGCTCCTAGAATAGTGAGCTCGACCTATGGAGGCAGGGAAAGAGGTTAGATCATCTATATTATGTACTTTCTTGCTCATTTTCATGGTGGGACTCTTGAGGGAGAAACTATCATTGTATTATTTCACTGTATCTCTGTAATTTTTGGCTAAGGAAGACCAGGGTTTTGCAGTCCTCTTTTGGATTCTTGTGGAATCATGTATTGATGGTGTGTTTCTCAATGTTCTTGTAAGTTTTGTTATGTTATTCATTTCCTTTCTTTACTTCTGCACATTAAACAAATGAAGTGTTAAAGTAAGAATTCATGCTTGCCATGCTCTGCTTTTAAGTTTGTTTAATTTCAATGTTTTCCACTGTCTAAAGAGAATTCAAAGTTATTGTTTGCCCTCTTTCTTTCATTCCTGACCATCCATTTCAGTTAAAGGCATCAACACTGTCTCCTACCTCGCCCCAAAGAACCTCCTGCAGAAACTGTCCCATCCCTGCACCCAAAATTGCCTTCTTCTCAATTTGCCACCAAAAACCAAAAAACCCCAAAATCAATCTTTCTGATCAGTTTACTAGCCTAATATCAGTGTTACCTTATTGATCTTCTCATCTATTGGAGATTTTACGAAATAGACCGGATAGAGCCTTCTCCTGCCCCGTAGGGCTAGCTACGAGGCTAAATGGTTTGATGTAACCTTGAGGTTTACCTGTCTCAGCCTGAGGTGAAATTTCAATCGCTAACAAAAACCAAGCACAAAATGCCATCATGCAAAGAGAAGCAAACTCAAAGTCTAGAAAAGAATGAACCTAAGAAGTGTAACTTGTTTCTTGACAACCCATTAAGCACAAAGGAGTAGTGTTCAAGTCCCTTCTTTCTCTTGGATGGCGTGAACGCCTGATTAAATTTCTTTTACAACTTTGTCCTAGTGCCTAATGCAAAATCAAGTCCTTTCTAGGGGCCAGGGCTGTCTATACTCAAACCAGAGAAGACAACACCATGGTAGAAATGTCCCACCTACAATGAGGATTCTTTGCTTGCACTGGGGGCTCACAAATTTTCAGCATAAGTAAGGTTGTTGGTATGCGGCGCGCATAGTTCGAGATAGCCATGCGTCACAACAAAGAATGTGTAAATTTCCAGCATAGGTGAGGTTGTTGGCATGCGGCATGCATAGTTCGAGATGGCCATACCTCACAACGAAAAATGTGTAAATTTACAGCATAGGTGAGGTTGTTGGCATGCGCCGTGTGATGGCCATGCCACCCTCTCTTTAATGAAAAGAGAAGTGACCAGGTAGCAAGCCTCCCCGTATAATAAGCTCTTTATCCAACAATTTGATCGAGAAAATTATTATAATAAATTTAAAATATAATATATTAATTTATCCAAATTAAAAATGGCGGCCGATATTGTTATAATAAATTTAAAATATATATTATTTATCAAATTAAAAATGGCAGCCGATAATCGAAGGATGACCTCTGAAAATTTATTCCTTCAAATAAATGAGGGGCGTGGAATGACTGGCCACATATTAGCCATGACTCCTGAGTGGTTAACTGGATTTAGTCACAATGGAAACGAAAGTTAAGGAAAGCTAGGTTCGGAAGGTTGAATGTGCGCGTCCTCTCAAATTCGAGCTGTATTGGATGCCCAATATGTAATAATTACTCCAAATTTTCCAGGGCCAACTTGGCCCTTGAGAGGACATTTAGACTTATCCTTTTTCTCCGCTCATTTCCTATTTTATATTCCACATATTCTATGGAATAAAATCACTTCTCTAAGTCTTAAAAAGAATGGTGGTAGTGGACTATGCATTATGAATGGAGGGATAGTTTTTTTCCCTTCATTCATTCAGTTAACTTGAATATATTAAATATTTAAATATTTGAATGATCAGATTATTTGAAGATTGGATTTGTATGAGCTTGAATTTATAAAGAATTCAAATATTTAAATGATCAAATTATCTAAAATTGATTTTTTTTTTTAATTATTTAAAATATATTAATTTTTGTTGTACTTTGCTTTAAATGAGTACAACTCATCTAAAAACTTAGAACTTCTCAGAATTCAATTTAATATGTTTGTATGTTTGTAAAATTATATATATATATATATTCTTAATATAATAATTATATATATTTTTCTTAATATAATAATGTAAAAACATCTTATAAAAAACAAATGGATATATGGTTTTTTATAAAGATTATAGCAAAAAATCTATTAATATTTCATAAAAAGCATCTCATATTAAGCAAAGACATTTCATTATTTTTGACATTACATTCTTTTTTTTGGTCAAGTAAAAGTGGAGCCTTCAATTAACTGAAAAAGATTACATATGGTACACGTCTTTACAAGTGTAAAGACCAACAAAAGACAGACCCGTTGATGATAAACAAACAACAGGGTCAACAAAGCCCAAAACATTACACACAAAAACAAAATTAGACCTCTGGTCATTATTTCTGAGTGTTTACACTGTTGATCTCTCCCCAATTCTTATCGCTCAATCTCCACCGTAAAGACCAACAAAAGACATACTCGTTGATGATAAACAAACAACAAGGTCAACAAAGCCCAAAACATTACACACAAAAACAAAATTAGACCCCTGGTCATTATTTCTGTGTTTACACTGTTGATCTCTCCCCAATTCTTATCGCTCAATCTCCACCGTCGATATTACCTTCAATCAGACGGTTGATATTCTCTCCGATCAATAGAGTTGCACGGTGATCCTGCACCGTAGATAATCTTTCGCTGCGGAACTTTATATCTCATCCCTTCTACCTTCATAACAACTCTGGTTAATTCTATAACCGCGCGTGTTAGCTAAACCCTGCTTCTACATGCCAGCTCGTCCATTATCGCAATCGCACCTATAACATTCTCGGTTCCTCCCTTTCCCAAGCCTTTCCGCTGTTCTTCAATCTCCACCGTTGATCAGCTTCATGATCCAACGGTCGACGCTTCATCACATTCTCGGCTTATCGCACATCGCAATTTTTGCAAGTCGCCAACACTTGATTATTGCGAAATGCGAGAGTTAACCTCCGCCCTTCGATCAACCCTTTGATCTGACGGTCCATAGTCCATCGCAACATCACAAACCTCGGTGCATCCCAATATCACAAATATGGGTTTATCGCTGACTAGACTCTTTTACCGAATGCGATTTGAGGTTAAATCTTCGTCGTTGATCTGGTTCTTGATCCAACGATTGTCGCAACGTCGCATCGGGAACTTGTGCGACACTTAACCACTTCCTAGCGCTGATAGAGATTATAAACCTTGGTCTATAAAACTCCAAGTCTGCTCTTAGACTTGACTTCCAACCATTTTAAAACCCAATATTCATTCGATAGCGGAGGTTCAGCTACCGGGGTTCAACTACTTGTAACCCACGTGCTAATTGAAAGCCATAGACATTACATTCATTTGCCAAAGCCTCCCAACAAATACAACAAACTTGAGTAGACTCCATAATTCTATATATATATATATATATTCCTCATATATCCTTTTATAACCCATTCCAAATCTAACCGAATTGGTTACTTGGTAGTTAACAAATTTAGTATCATGAGCAACTTGAGTGGTACTTATGCATTATGCATTTGTG
The DNA here is from genome assembly GCA_000404065.3 of Pinus taeda. Classification (NCBI taxonomy): domain Eukaryota; kingdom Viridiplantae; phylum Streptophyta; class Pinopsida; order Pinales; family Pinaceae; genus Pinus; species Pinus taeda. The sequence continues at coordinate 26,312 of APFE031099434.1, forward strand.
GCATGTAATTCCTTCGTTGGTTTAGATAAAGTTGGGGTATATATAGTTAAGAAAAATACATTTCAATATTAATTTATGTATGTAGAAAATAATTAAAAGTGTAAAAGAATATTACATAATAAGTGCTACTTTAATTTAAAGTTTGATAGTTAATATTTTAAAAGAATATTAATAATAAAAATATTTTAATAAAAAATATAAATAAAATATTTTATATATTAATAAAAATATTTTAATATGAGTTAATATAATATAAAAATGATGATAATAATAATAATTAAATTACATTTTATATTCATCTTAAATAAAATTATATTTATATAATGATAATGGATTTATCTTAAATGAAATTATATTTATATAATGATAATGTAAATGTAAAAAAAAATATGGAGTCGTCTATTGAGGCGGAGGAATTGTTTGGACAATCAAAAGTGGTTAGACTCTAGGCAAAAAAATTCAAAAATTAAAATTATGAAGTTTGACAACTTTTACTTGGATTTACAAAAATCCGTGCCGGATTTTTTCAAAACATGACCGAAATTTCCATAACTTTCAGGGCAAAAAAGCATAATCATTAGACTACAATGAAAATTATTAGTACACTTCAAATCCATATATATATATATATATATAAACAAAATTGAGAATAAAATATTTCTCATAATTAAGACATTTTATATCTTTCTTTTACACATATAAATAATTGAAAGTAACACATTTTAATTGCATGTTATGAGATTTGAAAGTCCTATATACAATGTGAATTATATATATATATATATCACACATATTTTTAAAATTTTACATTTTTGAAGTTTGCTTTCATTCGCAATGTTTGATGGTCTGGACCATCAAACATTGTTAATGTGATTTATAAGCAAACTTCAAACATAAATATGGATCACAAAAATCTGAGATAAAAAAAGTTACATTTTTGTTAAATGTCTTTTATCATATTTATATATTCATATGCTAAAGCAGTCATATAAATTAAATGGTTAGTCTGATTCTTATAAGCATCAATCCACAATAAATATCAAAAAAATTACTTCATATACATTTCACATTCTTAAAATTAGAAAAGAACCATACAAATTAACTAAATTATTAGCCTAGATCTATCTTAACTTTGGTTCTATCAAGGGCTGAGAGGGATCAAATCTCTCAAATCTCTCAAGGTGCGAACCTCTTTTATGAGTGCAAAACTTGAAGAAAGGTTTGCACCTCGAGAAATTTGATCTCTCTAGGAGCTTGATAGATCCGGAGTTAAGATGGATCTAGGCTAGTTTAATTATTAATTTTATCTTTTTTAGTTTAATTTTTACTTTTATATAATTTCATTGAGTCAAAATGTTTAAATTAATAATTTTAATTTTTACTTCTATGTAATTTGATCCGGTCAAAAATTTTAGATAGCATAACATAACTCGACATTTCAACAACTCTTCCATACTTGGATGAAAAGTGTCTCTTCGCCCAAAAATGTAATAAAAGAAATAAAATAAAAATATTTATAAAATATTTTGATTGTGAAATGAAAAAGGATTTTGGGCATGTGGTATTGATGAGCCATGGTATGGTATGGTTAATAATATCCATGGTAAAGTTGTGAGTATCCATGGTTAAAAGTCTTGTTAATTTGAAGTATTATTTTGATTGTGAAATGAGGGATGGTTTTTGGGCATGTGGTATTGGCGAGCCATTATATTGGCCCATGGTATGGTATTGTTAATAATATCCATGGTAAAGTGGTGTTGAATATCCGTGGTTAAAAATCTTGCTATATTGTAAGTATAAAGTTTTTGTGTGCTTATTAATGATTTTTTAAATATGGTTACAAAATTATTATTTTAATTTATATGGTGAAATGGATTTTAATTTATAGCTACTATTTATATCTTATATATTTTCATGTGATAGAGGTGTAGATATAGTTAAACATATTGTTATATTGTAAGTTTATGTGCTCATTAATTAAATTTAAATATGGTTACATAATCATTATTCTATTTTATAAGGTAAAATGGATCTTAACTTATTGTGGCTGCTTATATATTTTAATATAATATGTATATTATGATTTTTTAACCAACATGTAAATGTTTACCAATTTACGTATTATAAATTGGACATATTAATATAAATTCAACCTATTAAACCAACATGTAAAAATGTTTACAAACTTTCTTACATTACATTTACACATTACCCCTATATTGGTGGGATATAGAGCACCTCTCCGCCCAATAATATTATAGTAATTTATTATTAATATTATTATCATAAAAATAATTATAAGTATATTATTATTATTATTAAATAAGTTAAACATATATACATTTTAAAAAATGTAACAACATTTTTTAACCGTGGAGATTCACCCCACTTTATTACGGTGATCCATAATTTGTAAATAGCCTTTGTTACATTATCATGGGCCAATACCATGGCTTCTCAATACCAAATACCAAAAAAATCATAACCCAATTCATATAACACTTGTTCATATGATATATATATTTTTAATTAAAAATGAAAAAAGAGCATAACCACTTTGTAGATAAATCTCAACTTTTGATTTGTGAATACTATTAAGAATATTATAGAATATTCTATTGAGGTTAAATATGTACCATCGACCTAATAATTACGTTGTAACGCGTTCCTTTGGGAAGAACTCCCCTCCCATGCCACTGTGTGTCGTTGTGCGTTGTCAATCTTGTGTGTTAGACGATTATAAGATTTTCCATCATTGGATCATCATACACAGTGGAGAATGTGTGTCGTTGTGCGTTGTCGATCTTGTGTGTTAGACGATTATAAGATTTTCCATCATTAGATCATCATACACAGTGGAGAATGTTGCGCTCAACCTCCTGCAACTGCCTCTAGTGAAATAGAATACACATAAGTATTTTGAAGCAGTAGGAGGGGAAATAAAGAGGCATTCAAATAACAACACTGGGGCGGGGAAGAAGAAGAGTTGAAGTAAGGAGCACAAGAGAAATGATGCATTAATAGTGGAATCAAGCATTAAGGAAGTGATTGTGACCTTTGTAGTATGTTAGTTAAGGAAGAGGGTTAGGTTTCCCAAAAGACTAACACTACCCTTTACTCATTTTCATTATTGTCGTTTGTTTTCCCCTACAACCAAGTGTCGAGCTACCTGATATTATTATGAGGTTTATTTTAGCCGATTTTCTATTCGACTTCCCTCTAGAAGCCTCACAAAGGATATTCCATGTATTATGCCATTCCATTCTTCTCATTTCCTTGATTATTTAATATATTTCATTGTATCATTTCTTCTCTGGTATATTATCGCTTATTCTTTTTCATGTTTTACATAGGTGTCGGACCAATAATTCAGGGTTTCTCCTATATTTTTTCCAATTTAATTTCAGAGATGAGTTCCTCAATTACCATAATTCCCTCAAGTATAAGCTTCTCGTCTCTTTACTATTTGGGTGTTCGTTAATTTTAGAATGGCAAGTTGGAGAAGGGTTTTGTCTAATTCATTTTATAGCTTTTCCAAGTATAGGCATAATCAATTTCCTATATCTGTGTTTCTCAATTACATTTGTGCATAATATGTTCCCCTTCATTCAAATTCTTACAATACTCTATTCAATTACTTGAAGTCCTAACCAGGACTTAGTGGTGTAACTGCTTAACATATCTTTGTTTCCCATTTTGAGCTCCCTCGGATTTTGTTTAACTTACCTTCTAGTGATACACTTGATAAGGAGGCTGAGCGAGTGACCCTTCGAGGTAATATTGTGAGGTTTATTTTGGTCGATTTTCTATTCGGCTTCCCTCTGGTGCTTCACAGAGGTTATTCCAGGTACCATTCTATTCCATTATCCTAATTTCCTTGATTATTTAAGCTTTTTCATTGTATCATTTCTTCTCTAGTATATTACCACTTATTCTTTTTCACGTTTTACAGAGGTGCTAGACCAATAGTCTAGGGTTTCTCCTATAATTTTTCCAAGTTAATTTTAGAGATGAGTTATTCTATTTTCGTAATTCCCTCAGGTATAAGCTTCCCGTCTCTTTACAATTTGGGTGTTCATTAATTTTAGAATGGAAATTTGGAGAAGGGTTTTGTCTAATTCATTTTATACCTTTTCTAGGTACTGGCATAATAGGTTTCCTCTACTCGTGGTGCTTTTCTAAGTCATTTCTCCATGAAGAAAAAGGTAAAAACTCTTCTATGTTGTCAACGCCTCTTGGTATGGTTTGATATTCACTTTCTAAGTGGAGCTTCCTATTATTTGGATGGCGGAAGTTCATCTTAGGTACACTGCTAGTAATGGTAAACATTACTAAATTTAACAAATATGAACATAAATATTGAAATCTCATTGCTTACAATTGTCAAATTTATCATTATTCAGTGATTGTACAAAGAACTGGATCAACAAAATATGGAAACATAAAAATCCTCCTTTTCTTCTATCTACAAATGACCCATCAACTACATATGTTGATGGACAATGTTACTTTCAGGCATGAGATAAGCCTCATAGTTCTTAAATAGATAATGAGGATTTGACACCTTAAAAGGCCTTACACTAACAAAATTTCATTATTCAACCTGGTATAGAGGCATTGTAAATATTGTTTATTGAATACATAAACACATGAATGTTATCTATTTGTTTGATGGCAGATTAATTAGTATGGTTAATATCATGCATCAAAACAAATAATATGACTTGTTATGCCCATGTTCGACATAGGCTCTATGGAAAATCACTTTAGCATTCATGTATCTGTTCAGATGAATGTTATACAACTATAAGAAACTCAATCATGATCTATAGTAATGGCAATACATATAGAAATATGCAAGAACTGATACCTAGTAATACATTGTCTTGATATATATATATATGACTTGTCCATATGTTTAAGGAACTGTAAAGCGTTTTGTAGATCAATTTATAACTTGACTCATCCAAACTCTTAATGATATGCTAAGTACATTCTAGCTCTTGTACACGATTACAAAGGCTTCCATTTTCTCTGGTATATGTTTTCCTTTTTAAGTCTTGGTAGGAATTTGAGTTGTTAACTTAACCCTAATGAATCTTACTTAATCGATGCATGGAGTATGTAAAAAGGTTGGGAAAAAACCTGACCTACAAAATCATGGAACCCTTATAAGTGTTGACAGGTATGAATAAAATGGAAAAAATTAATTGTTAGAACTGATAGGGCAAACTTATTTGGCAATTACATTTAAATGAATTAGTTTTAATTTCTGATGAAATTGTGCATAATAAATTATTTAAATATTGTTGCAAAGATGGTTGATAAAGGACTGGATTGTTCTTTTTTAGCCTGTCATAAGTTTCCTCTTCAATATGTTGGTTTTGATTGCATTAGTTGGTAACTTATAACATTATTTTGGCTAGCATATACTGTGGTTGTATTGCAGCTATTGCAGAGGACAAGTTTATAATTGGGTTGGGGTTTGTGGCTCGATTGAGGTTATGGCTGTTATTGGGAGGACCCCTTTTCATTTGAAGAAGTCAATTCAATTATGCTTGGGAAATAACATAATTCTCTAGAAATCACCCTATAAAAATTGTATGTAGAAGGTTAGTACATCTATTTCACCAAGTTGTCAGTTGTAGGAATTCGTTTATGGAATTTTATTTCACTGTGGTGGCTTATAGATTCTATCCTTGTAGTCATGATTGTGGTATTCATTGAACTTCCTTTCTTGTATCTCCTTGTTGAGTATATCGAACACATTATTAATTGAATACAAATTTGTGATGCTTAACATTGTCTAATGTTATTAGTTTGATAAAGCTCGAAGCATATTGAATCAAATAATAAAAATTGCAAAATTAGTTTGTGAGTTCATACATGGAGATTTGTAACGGGGTAATATTCTTCTACCATAGGACAAGAGAAGACTATTGGATTGTGAAGGTTGTAATGCCAAATTTTGAGATGCTTCATGTGCATGCCTAGAGAAATACATTCAATTAATGCTTCTCTAGTATTTGGTTTTAACATGGAAATACATTGAGTTTGTGCTTGTTTCTCCATGCTTTGGAAAGTTGCAATTAATTTGACAAATTAGTTTGTAGCAACAAAGTTTGCATTTAACATTGTTTCTACAACTCTCATTGAGGAGGTTGCAAAGATAGATAATGAATTCGCTTTAGTTAAACAAATTGCCTCTACAGAGTCTTCCTCAGTTGAATGTTTTGCACATGTCAAATATGGAGGTAGCATGCATTGGAGATTTGAAGAATTCATGTATAACTAGAGTGGTTCAAAGTACTCCCTTCAAGTTTTATTGCACCTATATCTTATATGGGAGAGGATTAGGCTTCTCAAGATTCATTGAATTCAGAGGCTACTATTATGGTGTCAGGATGTTTAGATATTGAAAATATTGCATTTGGAAACCATCAATGTTTAGGCGTGAGTGATGACACTAGAACTGGTGCTTGCCCAACATCTGACAAAATTGAAAATTTAGGGGAACATGAAATGGTCATAGTTAATAAAGATATTGTTGATGTTGACCATCCCACATAAATAACAAAGAAAACTTTTGACTGCTAGAAATATTTTACCCACATCTAGAAAAGCAAGGGTAAATGTTGTTTGCATGGTGTTTCATTCAGTGGCTTTTAATTTTCGTTCCATATTCATTTCATGGGATCTATGTCATGCTTTTATTTTGCTAATACTCATTGACTAGAGCATAGCTTGACTGTAGTGGTAGCAATTTTAAGATCTATTCTAGTGAGCTAACCATTGTAATATCCAAGAATGTTAACAAATAATCCAACTCAACAAATCCCTAATGTGACATGTGCAGGTATCATAGCACTTACATTGCAACAATATTTGTTGTTTAACACCGGATTTGAAGACCTTATTGAATAACATTAAGATTTGTCTCACTCAAATTGTAACATATCACATTTGCCTTCATCTATGCTCTTTTTCCATATGCTATCGACTTACGGTATTTCCTTTGAAACATTTGATGCAATTGCTAGTTATTGATAATTACATTAAAATTCAAGAAGCCCTATTCCAAAAATGACTAGCCTATCCACATAACATGATTCTTAACCATGGAAATTTACTCCCACTTTGCTATGGAGATTCTTAGTTTATAAACATGTTTTGTTAAAATACCATATAAATACCACATACCAAGAAAAACCATAACTCATTTCATATTATACTTATTAATAATATATTTTCTTTTAATTAATCAATTTAATAAAAATGACAAAAATGTCACAACTATTTTGAAAATAAATCTCAACTTTTAATTTATAATATTATTAAAATATTTTATTAAATTTAAATCTTTATCATCCACCTAAAATTATTATTAATATTATTATTTAAATAATTATAATTATTAAATTAAAATGATAAAAATTAAAAAAAGCCATATACACATCATTCAGTTGCAATAATAAAATATCAATAAACGTGTGTCGTTAAAATCATCATTCCCCACTTGTTTTGCATCACGTGTGTCTCTTAAAAACTATGTTATGGGCCTTACTAAGTTTTTCTCTGTTTTCGGTGACTTTAATTTTCTCCACGTTTATTTTTGTGTCATCAGCATTCCTAAAATTGCTTCAGTCAAAATGTGTCTCATAAGTCAATGGTTTTGGATTGGCATGTTTTTAAATTAAAGTTATATTTAAACATTTCTGTTTCGTAGATAGAGAGATGGGTGTGTAGGTAGGTAACTCTATCGGCCTGGAGTATGCCGTAAAACTGCTTCTGCTTGGCTACGAGCTCGTCTTCCTCGGACGTAAGGAAACAGGTTAACGGCCCAAGACCCAGACGCATCTGGCAGGAGTGAAAGCCTGCTCCCTTACGGACCACCAGCGGGTTATTTCAGGTGGCGTGGTTTTCCTTGATAACAGTGATGAGTCAAACCGACATTCGCGGATAGCAGCCATAAATGGCTGTCCTCACTGTTGGGTTGACACCTGAGTTTGATAGATTTTTCCACCTTTTGAGAAAAAAAAAAAAAAAAAAAATAGGTAACTCTATTTTATTTATTTATTTTAATTTAAATTAAGCTTACTTATAATATTGGATGCAAGGTTTTATTAAGTTGAAACCTCTAATAGTGTGTTAGTTCTGAATTAAACTTAAATATTTAGTGAGTAAGACAAATTTTCATTGAATTTGGATACATAGTCAAACATTTTTCCACTTTCAACTCTTTTCCATAATTTTAAGACAATTTTTCAGGTCAAACATTTTTCCACTTTCAACTCTTTTCCATAATGTTTTTTAAGATAATAATTTTTTTAAGATAAGGTATATTTGAAAGCTCATCCCCTATATTGCTCCACTCATCACATGTATACCTCATAAGTCAATAATTTTATAGGTGTTCCTTTATTTTTAGTGACTTCAACGATTCACGCATGTTTTTAATCACACGTATATCCTCGAAAAGGTGTCTGTGAAGAGGGGAATGGTGTTTCCGTTTGGTGGGTTTCAGTTGCTTATACTTTTTTTTCATATCAGCATTGCACGCGGATAATGTTTCGGAGTTTTGTGATTTTTTAAATATATATACAATAACATTTGAATAGATGCAAAAGGATAGGCTGGTTTGATAATGAAAATTATAATGATAGGAGAAGAATTAAAATAGAAGTAGATAAAATATATATTTTTCTCTAATACAAATTTTACTCTACTAGATATGTAAAAGGACTTGTTAATGACATTGATGATAGTCATGGATTAATAGATACTTGTTAATTTTTACTCACAGTTTTGATGTCAAATGTATTTTAGTGCATATGTTTGAACTTGAAGGCTCAAAACAAGATCAACACGTGGAAAAGTAAATCGAAACAACTTAAAATCAATCAATGCTTTTTCTCCATGTGGTGACTAATGTCAATGATATCCGCATCGTATCAGTTGGAAACAATGTCCTCAAGCTTTCACTTTACAAGAATAAAATGGAATGCAAATACATGAAAGGACAAGAGTTAAGAGATAACAAAATATTGTTTTGTCAAAACAGTGAATATGAAAACCCATTCAAGTAAAGCTAAAAACATCACTGCAAGCTTAAAAAAATATGACTCCCATTAGCCTTACAATGTCCCAAGCTGAGGAGGAGATCGAAATAGGTAATTTCAAACCACTTGCAGTTCAGCAGCTAGCCTTGTTGAACCAGAGAGGGATCTCTCTAAGGGTTTCTCAGTCAATGATTGGATAGAAATGGATTTTAGGCTAAGATATATAAGTTTTGTTTGAGTGTTTGAAAATTTAAAGTTTTAAAGGTTGTTGAACGAGGGATGAGAGCAAGCAATTAGGTCAAGGTTCTAAAGGTTTGCAGTGGCAGGCATAAAAAGGAGCTAGATAACAATGTTTTGTGGTGAATTAAAGATTTTGGTCAATGTGGTGTAGGGTATGAAAACTTAAGAAGTCATAATGAGCATGTATTAGCATGAATTAATTAATCTAGAAGAAGAGATACATAAACATGTTTTTCCACATAAATAGAGCTTTGAATCTAAAGAATTTTGCTTATATGATTGTAAGGAAAATCACATGAAGAAAGCAAAGCATGTTAAGAGAGATGAATTCATCAATAAAAAATTGATATAGAAGGGAAACAACACCACAAACTCATGGAACAAGTATTCCTGAAAAATCGCTGCAATTGCTCCTTAATTAACTGTATGAAAGCATAAGATACAAATCCTCTCCTATGAAGCCCAACCCTTCTCTTTGAATGAGAAATGATACATATAGAATAAGATAAACCATTTCCCCACCTTCAGTGGTCGAATCCCTAAGTGGTGGAACAAATCCCAAGAATCTCTCAACCAACAAGAGAGAGTGAGAACGTCAAAAACAAACTCTTCTCTTAGACGTTGATTTGAGTTTTGCTTCATTTATGAGGCCTAATTAAGCAGAAAAACAACCTATCATGCTAATTTATTCCATAATTACATCATCAAGAATTTAACATATCAAAATTACATCACAAAACCAAGATTTGGCGAAAATAAGCTGAGAAAGCCTGCTACAGGTATAAACGCAACACATTTAGCTATAAGCGCAACACATTTAGTCATAAGCACAACACCATTTTTTAGGAGGATTTTGGAAACCTTTCTGAAGTCAAATTTGAAAACTGAGAGAATGGTCAACTAGAATTTCTTGTCTAGTTTCCATAAAAACTTTAATTTTTGAAAATTATCCATGGGAAGGCCTTCAAAAATTGATTCTCCCAAGGTGACTCTATAAGTGCAATGTCCATCTGAAAATTGAAGCAGAGAGGTCATTTCTTGAGGGTTTTTTGCCTTTTCTACTTGTCAGAAGCTAAGATTTTGGAGTGCCAATAGTCAAAATTGCATGTAGAAGTTGTTATGAATCCAAATATGCAAGAGATTTTCCATTTGGAGGTGTCCACACTAAGCGCGACATCCAGGTCGCTGCGTTTATAGCTTACACCGTGTTTTTTAAAATTTCTGGGTTTTTTGCAAAAATAGGGCTCAAAGATGAAGCTATATATCTCTAACCATAATGACTTTTGGAAAACAAAGAAAGGTTTTTATAAATAAGGCTATTTTCAAGCAAAACCTCTATGATTTCTGGAAATAAATTTTCATTTTCTCGAAATCTGCGCCACAAAATCATGACTAAAATGGGAATTAACTTGAAAATGTTTGATTTTCTAACGTAAGTCTCCAAAAAAGTTTCATTTCTCCCAATATTTGATACCTGTGTAAAAACTGAAGGATGTGTTTGTCCCTTGTTATATTACTGACAACAACCTCTTCCACTTTTGTCAAGTTGATCTCCATTTGGTCAGAAACATGCTTTGAAGCAAAACTGTCTCTGTGTGCCGCAAATGACCTCTTGATGAGTTTGTGAGGCACTGATCTCTTTGATGTTAGATGGCTCAACTCTTGAGACATGTCCTCCATTATTGTAATTCTTCTTTTTAGTGTGTGTGGTCTCTTCTTACAAGGTGAAGCCATAGCTCACTAGGAGGAAGAATTAGGGTTTAATTTTGGGAAAACAAGGGATTTTGATAGTTGTGAGGAAATTTAGGGAAATGAAATGGATAGGGAGAAAAATTCTAAGAAAATTTGGGGGGATAATGAGGGAGGTTAGGGAACTAAGGAAAGTTGAATTCCTAAGAATGAGTGAGGGGAAGGGGTAGTAAAGTTAAAAATGCATCCCTAGCCTAGGAAAGTGTCAAAAGTATAGCAATAGGCTAGGGTTTGTTGGAAAGTGAGGGAAATGAGGGGAATGAGCATGGAAAAAGGTTAGGGGAGGTATATGGAGTATAGGTGAGGGTGTTTGAGCATAAAAAGTAGGGTTTTATCACAGTAATGAAATAAAATGACTAGGAGACCAAAAGCTTAGCAAAACCCTAGGAGAGGGTGTTTCACTGGCTCTTGCTGAGAAAACTAATGAAAGGAGGGATGAAGGAGGAGTGAATGAAGTTCACTTACTTGCTGATGATGTGCTGGACTTGTAAACTGATGGAGAAAACTTCTACAATGAATGATTTTTCTCCCTTTTCAAAAGCGCAACAAGAATGCCAAAAACGTAGCGAGGGAGAAAGAATGATACTCTAGAGGCAATAATTTGATCTTTAGAAGGCTGGAATGCAATTTGGATATCATTACAGAACAATTTTACCTATTAATAATCCCATAATGATGACCTAGATGATGTCATGACTCTTTTTTGACCTTTTTGATGACTTGACCTAATGATGACATCTAATGGAGTATGAAATTGATGATTTGGACCTTGAAACATGACTGACCATGAGATGATGATTGAGATGGTGATTAAGACACTTCAGTGATGACTCATCACAATGAGTGATGGAATGACTCAGATGACAATTTGACCATGAAATGAAGGGAGTAGTAACATACCTAGACACATTAACCAGTGACCAAATTTTTATTTGAAATCCTATTGAAACCATAAAATTTGACCTAGGACCCTATCAAAAAACTTTGAAAGAGCACATTTGATCACTGGTGATTGACAAGACTGACAGACACTAACAACTCCAAGATAGGAGAGATACCATTTGGCGCAATGCAAATTCAAAGGATCTGTTTAACAGAGAGTTTGGTGAAATATTAATTGTTGATATTGATCTTGTGGTTTTTTCCAAGAATGACTTAATTATGCTATTTGGCTATCTTTTTTGTTTCCTTGTTCCTTATTGATTTACCATGCTTACAATGATTGTTCTTTTTTTCTTGAAAATGTAGAGTGAATGGAATCTGTCTCATTCTCACAAGATGAAATTGTGGATCCCTTACTTTTGGAGCTAAAATGATCACGATCATCATTGTTTAAAAATATCACACTTCTAGAAATTGTAGGGAAAATAGGCTATCACCTCGATCTATTTTCAGCCATGCCTTGATGCAAGGGATGAACTTCAATCAACCACAATCAACCTATTCTAAGAACATTGTTCCATATGATTCCACCATGTATCTATGCCAACCATACCCGATAATTTTTTATGAATTGTAAATTTATCAGCAATTTGACATTCAAGAATGCAATTTTTTTCAAACTTTCTTTAACTCCCTTAGTCTCTACCTGTTGTCGTTGCTACAACACCCTCCAAAATTTTCACTACATTCGAATTTTGGAGTTTACTTCATTGTCATATCAAGTGTTGCCTCATTTGTTAAGTGTCGTTTCATGTTGCTTTGTATGTCATAAGTGTTCTTAAATGATCTCAAGTGTCAACGCATTGATTAAAACATATGTAGGTGCATTTAATGGTCGCAACATCTTTGTGTTGTAAAATGACATTTTCGAGTTGCTGTAACACCCTACTCCCATATCTACCCAAGCAACTGACCATTTGGGGTAAACATGCGATGAGAGGCTGCTATGATATGATTCAACCTCCTAATTCACATTAAGGAAGTGGAATCGACGGAAACACACCATACAGACATTCAACATCAACTTCAGAACTCCTTGGAACCAATCCAACACTTTAGAGAACTTGCCCTTGGGTCCCACTGAGCTTTTGGACAACTTAAGCCTCAGCCGCTCTCATGCTATAGGCATGACAACGTCTAGAAACCCAGAGTCGCTCTCACAAGCTTTCCTTCAAATGTCCAAAGACTCATTTAGTCAGTGTTATGCCAGCGTCCCCGAGATTTGAGCCAATTTTTTAAGCCCATAGACCAGGTCACTGCCTAGAATGACATGACACCTTCAAAACAATAAGATAACATGGAAATGACAGTACTAAAGAAAATAATTGTTTAAGACCTTGATTGGACTCCTACTAGCCATGACAGGCATTTAATCAAACATATCACCAATATGTAAACTACAAGTGTAAATAATAGATCTAAGCATAGGGGTCTCATACTTATCTGATATTTGCCATGAAGCAATGATGGCTCAACACATCAACTGCCATTTCATCTGTTGTAGCTTATATTGTGTTTAAGCTTATTTATCACTTTGATCACAATGTGTGGTCTAAACATCACTGTAGGGGTTCAACCTTAATGAATCTCCCTTATTTTCTTTACATTAGCAGAGTCTAAGGGAAATGAAGTATTTTGTTTATTATATATCAAAATTGCAAAAGAAAGAAGTGTAAAAGAACTGGCCCTAGTGTAGCCCAGGTCATTATATGAACAGATCAAATCACTATATAAATGGTTATATGCAGCCAGACCCGATATATATATATATGTGTGTGTGTGTGTGTTTGTGTTAGCGATGCAGTTAATCACAATCACAAAAAATGTAATGGGCATTTATGTTATCACCACGGAATCACCGATTGCAATTTGCGATGATGGGCTGGACCCGAAGAACTATATGTTGCATTTTATAAGTCCTGGTGGGTCTGCAAAACGTCTTTGCATATGTGTTGGTTCCTTTGCCAATTAAGATGAGTGATGGAAAATTCGGACCTGAAAATATATGTGTTACATTTTATAATGCCGGTAGGTCTACGATATCACATAACACTTTATGTATATGTATATGGTTATGCCGATTATGATTTGTGACAGGCCGAACCCGATATGGTATATATTATGTTTAATTCTTCTGGCATGTCCGTTATGTCGCATGTCGTTAAGTTTTGTATTGATATATCAATTGAAGGTGCTGAATGTGATTTGTGATACGAAGTCAATGGAGTATTGAACGGGTGGATCCGATGGATTTATGAAGCAAAATTAATTCTTTTTGAGTTCCATAATAATCAAAGGTTGCGGGAAAAATTAGTGTTAGAGGCAAATTCAAAGGAAGGTAATTAGTGCGGTTCAATTGCATTTTGGCCAATTAAAGCAAGCTCGATACATGCGTAAGCCCAGTTTATGCACAAGTCAAAGTCAAACATTGTTTATTATGGTTAAAGAGGATTAATCATTATTAAAGCATGTACAGAAGAATTCAAGAGCCGATTAACAAAGTCGAAAAGCCAGCAGTCATTGTCATGTTCAGTTATTTTCTATTATTTTATGTTCTTTGAGATGTCTTTACCCTCTCTGTAATATTTTGTAATAATTCTTACTTCAGATAGTTAGAGAAACAATTTTAGTAGTTTGACAATTTTAGACATCAATAACTATTTCACAATGTATAAAAAGAGGAAAATTTACAGAGAAGGGGGGTTCGAATTTTGGAGAACCTGGAGACTAAGCCATTGTATTCCTGATATAGCTGTTGATTAATGAAAGAATTAGAAGTTTCCATGAATTGTTGGGTATAATTTTGTAACTTCTCTGTCATGTGCCATCTTATGTTTTCTTCTTTCAAGTATAGTAATGAAGCTGCAGGTCTTTATTTGCATATGTAGATAAAGGTAAAATCCCTTAAAAGAGAGCTCCTATACTTGAAGTTTTCATCTTCCTTTCTAAGTTATATATAATTATAGTTTATGTGTAAGGAAACATATTATCTTTAACTTCTCCAAGGGTCGCAGATAATAGTTTCTGTGTCAAGTAGCATATTGTCTATGATTCAGTTCTCATTTTCATAATTCTTCTAAGTGACAGATAGTAGGTTTTGTGTTAAGTAGCATATTATTTTAAACTTCTCCTTCAAGCTTTCTTCATTCATCATTTATATCTAACAACAAATGGCATTCTAAGATTTTTCGGTCACATACGTATTAAGGGTTAAAGACCAAGTTTTCTAGGTCCTTCATTTAAGAATACAACATTAACTGGCACCGTTGCCAGGGAGAGAAGACAAGAACACTTTTCCCTAGGTTTTTCAATATTTTCCTCTGGTTGCTCAGTGAGGAGGAAATACTTGGCTGTTTTGAATCAAAGCAATAACTATGGCTTTAAGAAGACCCCATACAAGATTTGACACTTCACAACAGAAGGTTCGATCCCTTTCAGATTCTGAGAGGCTAGTTTCTAGGAGGGTTGGAAAGTCCAAAATCCCAATTACACCAATTCCTACATTGTCTGCATCAGGCAACAACTTATCCGAACATTCATCTGATAAAGAGTCATCTTTTTCATCATATTTATTTCAGGAACCTAACTGTCAAGAGCAATCTTTAGAGTTTGTTACTTTACCTGCTATAATTATTCAACCTGAACCAATAGCCACATTACCACCTCTACCCACTCCATTTACTTCTCAGTCAGGTTCCACATCTGTTGGTAATCAAGGTTCAAGAAACATGGCAGTACCTGCATTCTTGATGAATAGGCATGCACCCCTTCAACTGCCACAACCGTTTGATCAAATGCCACAGGATTACCTCACAACTCTTCCTTGTTTTACAGGGGAAGATGAACAAGTAGCAGAGAATCATGTATCGATATTTTGCAATTTTGCAGACATCCTAAATGTTGAACATTTAGATGCTATTCAAAGAATTTTTTTTTAGTCGTTGGATGGAGAAGCAAGGAAATGGTTTAAAGGACTTCCTAATAATTCTATTCCTTCTTGGGAAGAGATGGAACGTTTATTCATCCAGAAATGGAGAGAAAAAAGCGACCATTGGTATTCATTAACAAAGTTTAATGCCATAAAGAAGAAGTTTGCTGAAACTATCGTGAAATTTGTCAGAAGGTTTAACAAATTGTACAATAGTCTGCCAGTGGAGATTAAGCCTCCTCCTGCTGGTGCAAAAATAACTTCTGCAGGGGCTTTTGAATCAAATTTTGGATTCACATTAAGGGAAAGAAGATCACCAACCCTTGATTAGATCCAAACAGATGCATTAGAGATAGAAGCAAATTTGGTGGCTGTAGGAAAAGCACCAGAAACACAGCCTATCCAAGGCAAGGGAAAGGCAAAGATAGAATCCTCTCAAAGTCAAGCATTGGAGGATATGTGTAATGTAATTAAAACTTTGTCAGATGTTAAATAAGTTAGAGTTAGAAAATAAAAATTCTCAGAAACAAACAAAGCATAATAAGAGCTTTAATCCCCGATACAGAGGACAGCCTTTGCAAATTTTGCAGAGAGGAAGAAAAGATCAAGGCAGATTCAAGCACCATTATATATAGAGGAAGATCCTGTTGAAAAACAAGAGCATCCTGAAGATCAAATTTCTACATTATATGCAGTAGATGAAGACGAACTTGGTATCGAGGGAGAAGAGTATGAATATGATGAAACATATGCCATTCATGATGAAAATAAAATTGATGACTATTAGAAGAAATTCTCTGATTTTATGCAGGCTGAACTACATAAGAAATATGACTTGAGATCGAGGAAGAGATCAAGAAATCAAGAAAATGAAAGTGAGCAACAAGTTTCAACTTCCTTGCCAAAGGCAACTCCACATGAATCTTAGTCTACAAAACAAGTGAATAAATGAAAGCAACAACATAATGCAAATGGCAAGACACAGATACTTCAAGGTAAGTCTTCTCAAGATCAAACTGGAAAAATTCCTTTGGAGAAACTTGTTTCAATTCCTCAAGTAATCCCAGTCATGAAAAAAGGTGAAGAGGAGAATGAAAGGACTGCTAAATAGGGTCACTTTTTTAGTCTTACTAAGGATTTAGCAAAGGTAAGAATTCAGGTTCCTCTTATAGAATTAACAAAAAGACCTATTTATTAAAAGGAGATTGCTAGTTTGTTAATTTGAAAGAAAATGAGATTAAAAATGACACTGTAAATATGCAGGAAGACAAACCAATAGTGGTTTTTGGTCCACATGTATAGGAAGTAGACCCTTCAATACCTCCTTTTTATATTTCCTTATTGGTCCATGACTTCCTCTGACATAACTGTATGTTTGATTCGAGAGCTTCACACAATCTTATGCCTTTGTCAGTAATGAAGCAACTAATCTACTAGTTACCAAACCCTATAGGGACTTGTATTCTTTTGATTCGAATAAAGTCAAGTTTCTTGGGGTCATTAAGGATCTAGCAGTGTCACTAGCTCAAATTCCAGTTAGAAGCTTGGTCATGGATGTAGTAGTAACAGATATCCCTGCTAGATTTGGAATGCTTCTATCTAGGTCCTAGGGGGCTAAATTGGGTGGTGTTTTGAAACTAGATTTTACATATGTTGTTATACCGACTTTTGGTGGGGAAGAGAGGAGATTGTACAGAGAAACTGGATTTGTAAAAACGATTACAAAAAAAGGAGCAGGTAATTCACCTGTATATAGCCAGGAGAAGGATGACTTTGCTTGTTTCATGTTGCATAATAATGCAGAGCTGTCTAAAGATAATCAGAAGCAGCTTGCTTAAGCCAATGTAATTACAGAGCTACAAACTGGAGGAGTGTGGAAATGCTTCTTCGATGGAGCTTATTCCAAGGAAGGAACAGGTGTTGGTTTTCTTCTAGTTGCACCTGGAGGTAATATGTTCCCTTGTTCCTTCAAATTAGAGTTCAAGGCAATAAACAATGTGGTGGAATATGAGTCCTTGATTATTGCTCTACAAACAGCTAAACAAATGGGAGTTAAGTCAATTTCTGCTTTTGGAGATTTAGATCTGATTAATAAGAAAATAAAATATCATTTCCAAACAAAGAACCCTAGGCTTAGGGAATATAGAAATGAGGTACGGGATTTGATTGAGAACTTTTTGAAGCTTTTAACATTCAATTTATTCCAAGAAATGAGAATAGATTAGCATATTCATTGGTTGTGGTTGCTAGTACTTTCAAGCCTCCTATTAATCCAAGAGTAAGATATGAGGTAGGGATGAGACACAGACCCTCTGTTCCTGATAATGTTAAAAACTGGCAAGCTTTTGAAGATGATCAGCAGATTAAAGAATTTTTTACTATAGTTGAGGAGTTTCAGGGCACAGAAATTGATCAAGATAAAGAAGAAACAATAGAAGTTGCAAAAATCAGTGGTTTAAAAGATTCAATAGCTAATCATAATATTTTTCAATTGAAGGATAATATTTTTCCAAAGGGACTTGTTCCCCTTGAAAGGCTTTCTAACCCCAATGATGTGGTTGTTGACTCAGGGAAGGTTTCACAGGTTGAACACATTCAGGATCACAACATTGGAACTCAGGAGAAACTCAGAATGAATTGTTTTTTCAAGATTCACTAGTGGAATGGTTTTAAATTAAGCACTCAAATGCTAACCTAGTACCATTGGAAGATTGACTTCACCTGATGGAGATCAATCATGTACATATGTAGGAACTTGTACATAAATAAGCTCAGGTGTTGAGCATTTGGTTTCCAGTTGCAGTTCTTCAGTTCAATCTTAGTTGATGAATAAGGGTGACTTTCCAACTGGTTTGTAGAGGTTTTAGACTTTAGGAATGTTAAATTTCAGTTTGTCAAATTTTAGGGTTTTCACAGTTTTGGACTCCATGCCCAACTAAGGCTATTGATCTACGATTCTCAATATTTTGCTATCAAAGCACAAGCATCCTATCACTGCAGATATTGGCATGGGTTCACTGTACAAATTTTTACACAGTTAAGTTTGGCGAAGCAATGTATGACTCCATGCCCAAGGAGAAGGCACTAATCTATAGTTCTTAGTGCTTCTATTGCAAAAGCACTATCCCTAGGTGGAGCCAGATGTTGTAGCTTATATTGTATTTAAGCTTATTTATCAATTTTATCATAATGCGTGGTCTCAAAATCACTGCAAAGGTTTAACCTTAATGAAGCTCCCTTATTTTCTTTACATCTGCAGAGTCTAAGGGAAATGAAGTATTTTGTTTATTATATACCGAAATTGCAAAAGAAAGAAGTGTAAAAGAATCTGCCTTGGTGTAGCCAAGGTTGCTATACGAACAAATCAAATCGCTATATAAATGGTTATAGGGAGCCAAACCCGATATATGTGTGTGTGTGTGTGTGTGTTAGTGATGCAGTTAATTGCAATTGCAAAAAATGTAATGGGAATTTATGTTATCACCACAGAATCACCAATTGTGATTTGCGATGATGAGCCGGACCCAAAGAACTATATGTTGCATTTTATAAGTCCCGATGAGTCCACAAAGCGTCTTTACATATGTGTTGGTTCCTTTTTCCGATTGCGATGAGTGATGGAAAATCTAGACCTGAAAATATATGCGTTACATTTTATAATGCTAGCGGGTCCGCGATATCGCATAACGCTTTATGTATATGTATATGGTTATGCCGATTACGATTTGCGTCAGGCCGAACCCAATATGGTATATATTATGTTTAATTCTTCCGACGCATCCGTTATGTCACATGTTGTTAAGTTTTGTATTAATATATCAATTGAAGGTGCTGATTGCGATTTGCGATACGAAGTAAATGGAGTATTGAACGGGTGGATCCGATGGATTTATGAAGCAGAATTAATTCTTTTTGAGTTCCATAATAATTTAAGGTTGTGGGAAAAATTAGTGTTAGAGGCAAATTCAAAGGAAGGTAATTAGTGCAGTTCAATTCCGTTTTAGCCAATTAAAGCGCGCCCGATACATGCGTAAGCCCAGATTAATGCACAAGTCAAAGTCAAACACTGTTTATTATGGTTGAAGCGGATTAATCATTATTAAAGCATCTATGGTAGAATTCAAGAGCTGATGAACAGAGTTGAAAAGCCAACAATCATTATCATGTTTAGTTATTTTCTGTTATTTTATGTTCTTTGAGATGTATTTACCCTCTGTGTAATATTTTGTAATAATTATTACTTCAGATAGTTAGAGAAACAATTTTAGTAGTTTGACAGTTTCAAAGATCAACAACTGTTTCACAATGTATAAAAAAAGGAAAATTTACAGAGAAGGGGGGTTCGGATTTTGGAGAACTTGGAGACTAAGCCACTACATTCCTGACATAGTTGTTGATTAATGAAAGAATCAGAAGTTTCCATGAATTATTGGGTATAATTTCTATCATATGTCATCTTATGTTTTCTTCTTTCAAGTATAGTAATGAAGTTGTAGGACTTTATTTGCTTATGTAGATAAAGTTAAAATCCCTTAAAAGAGTGCTCCTATACTTAAAGTTTTCATATTCCTTTCTAAGTTATAAATAATAGTTTCTGTGTAAGGCAACATATTATCTTTAACTTTTCCAAGGGTCGCAGATAATAGTTTCTGTGTCAAGCATCATATTATCTATGATTCAGTTCTCATTTTCATAATTCTTCTAAGTGATAGACAGTAGGTTTTGTGTTAAGCAACATATTATTTTAAACTTATCCTTCAAGCTTTCTTCATTCATCATTTATATCTAGCAACAAATGGCATTCTGAGATTTTCAGGTTACATATGTATTAAGGGTTAAGGACCAAATTTTCTAGGTCCTTCATTTAAGAATACAACACCATCCATTAGGCCATAGATTAATTAATCATTCAATTACAAGTAAAAGATGATGAGAGCCATACATAGTCGTTTTCATAAAAAATATACATAACCATCATAATAGGGACAAAAATACCAATGAACTCACCACCATATAAACCTCATATAATTGAATATAATTCTCATAGAAATACAAGAATAAATAACCTCTTATTGATGATGCAAAATCCAACCTAGGATGGACTTCCATGTAACGTAGAATGGTTGAGCCAAATCTCTCTTCAGCCTATCACCCTCATGCCATATTCCAACATGAATGTGGGATCTCATAGAATGCATCAATCAAAAATCATCCAAGGCTTCTTTTGACCATCCACCTCAACCCATCAAAGATTGATTCCACCTCACGACCGGATATCAAAAAACCATCATTAGATATGTCTCCATCCAAGTCTTCCAAGGGTTCCAGAGTGTTTGTTCCAACTAAGGCTTCCAAGACTAGTAGCTCAACCCATAACATATACAAGGCTTCCAGATCGTTTGTCCATCCAAGGCTTCCAGGACTAGTAACTCAACCCACCAAGGGTTTCCAAAGCGTTTGTCCAACCAAGGCTTCCAGGACTAGTAACTCAACCCAAGATGTTACAGGGATTCCAGAGTGTTTCTCCAACCAGGGCTTCTAGGAACTAATAACTCAACCCAAGCTAAGGAAACAAGAGAACGAACTAAAAAAAATAATGAAAGTAAATCGACAATCACCATGGCTATCTAGGAAATGGCAAGGCTAGGAAATTCACTGTCAATCTCGGCCATCCTCCATGCCAACGATAGATCATAACAAAAAATCCACATCCATATGCCATGCATGCCAAAACTAGTGAAGAAAAGCATACATGCAATTTGGTACCTTCAAGCAAATCTCGTTGTAGTTGTTGATCCCAATTTCCTCTTGCACTTTCCTACTCTTCCTTTTCCTTCTTGCTCCAAGAATCCAAGTATGCCACACCCACCAAGAGTGCTCCAAGAAAACTCTAAGTCTCCAAAAGTATGAGAGAGAGAATAATGAGAGAACTCCAAAAATGAACTGACCAAGTCTAAGCCAAGAGCTCACACTAACTAAGAGTTTGCCAACTTATCCTCAGAAGCATTTTTATTAATGAGGCCTCTATTTTCTTCATTTTCCATTATTTTCCTTCATTTTCCTCCTCACATGCAACTTGTGACCTTTCACCTTCCTTTTCCCTTAATGCCATTAATTTCATAAATAAAATGCCAAGTAATGTCTCATGCCTTTCCAAAGCCTTAGCAATTGCCTTTTCCAATTTCCTTAGCCATAATAAACCGAATCAACACCCACTAGGATGTTTCCCCCACCATTCAACTTGGAATATGTGTCACATCACCGTGGC
>APFE031099434.1:51475-153576 GCA_000404065.3 Pinus taeda
ACATGTATACATATATAAACATCAACACAATCATGATCACAACATAATTACCAAATATCATAAGGTTAAGGTTAAGAGAAATCCCTTTATGCGTGAAACACATGCGCAACATCGAGAACAACAATTCCCAACATAGCCAAGGCATATGATGCCTCAAGTCCATTCACCTTTCCTTTCTTGATTACCTTTCTCATGAATGTTCTGCCATTGTCCATTTACACCAATGGACCCAACCAATCCAACTAGTTGTCATACACTTACCTTCCACTGCACTTACTCATTCACCGAGCTTCATCTAAATCTTACAATACCTTTCAGGTACCACACATCTCTCCCCGAGCTCCATTAACTGTCCTCTTTCCCAACCAATTCCGAAGATTGAAAACATAAAAGGAAAGACAAGAAACAACCAAGAATAAAACCATAAAAACCAATAACAACACGACACCACAATAAAGTGGCATAGTTATGCACCAAACACATGCAAAATTGCAAATCAAGTGCAACAATCGCAAAATACCAAAAGCACAAGACTAACCACAGACACCATTAATCAATCCCCATAGTTTCCAAGGAGAGCTCAACCAGAGCCTTCTTCAAAATTTCATGGCAATTTCTTTGCCATGCAATCCCCTGCATCATACCACCATAAACACATAACTATTAGTGCATAAATAAATATAATCATATACAAATACCTTATCTTGTTGTGCCAAACACGTTTCCTTGTAGTTGAACACATCCATGCCATTTCTCAAGGGACTCCAATTCCCTTGACAAATCCACCAGTAACAGAGACTAGCTAATATACTTATCAATTACATGTCCATGAATATAACACATAGCCACATAATTTCAAACAAATAAAGGTTAAGAAGGATTCATGTGTGCAAGGTACTCATTCATTTGGAATTAGGGTTTCCAAACATAGCTAAAGGAATTATTTCCCAATTCCTTTCCTTTACATTTTTACCTTGCTGCAATCGAGGCTTTCTATGTACTATCACATCACCCAACTGTTAGTTATATAAACACATCAACTATTACCTTGTCACACTAATACCAAGCATGTTCCCTGCAACTACTCACACATGTCAACCACATGTTCCAAAATCAAGATAATCATATCTATCAATTTGAAATCAACTTTTACAAACAACCATGTCATAACCCATAGTCAACTCATAGTCATTAGACATAATGCTACAACTGTCAACTACATTCAAGTACATATCAATTGTCTCAACACATATGTGTTAGTACAATCATCTTAAAACAAGATCATTGGAACACATACTCATATTATGAAATTCATCAAATGTTCAACCAACTTGCAAACATACCATGTTAAATGAATCAACTAGACGACGTAATAGACACCAAACATTTGAACACCAAATAGACGTCATAATCAAACAACCAAGCATAAGGTAGATGACATAAACAAGTTCATACCTTAATGTATCTCATGGGAGGTAATCTTGTTTGCAAAATCAATCTAGTTAGCACGATATAACTTCACAACACATCAACTCAAACACAAATAAGATCATGATATCCATAATAGTCACTAAAACTCGTAAACAATTATCATTCATATATAATAATCACATCTGCACAGTCAGTCTAGATTAGTATGATATAATATCACAACATATTAACTCATACATATATGTCATAACCCTAACCATTTGCATAGACCAATCCAACTTAGTATGATACATATAAAATCAAGGTATAAATGCTATAACCCAAATCATCAAGCTAACTATCATTTAACAACAAGAAGTTAGCCTATAATATACTTCATCAATAACATATAACCTAATCATCAATTTATCTAACATAAAACAACAATAACAATGCATACAACTACATGTTATTACCATTCTTGATTATCCGGCACATGTGCATATGACTATACTAATCAACCATCATCTATCATGTATGTAACCACAACATCAATATAATTAAAGACATATGCATAACAATAATGCACATAACAATCCTTAACCTACATACCTGAATGCCTAACATACACACCTATATGACGACATGCTCTTGCCTCAAGGTCCAATGCTGCAAACTCACTTTGACGATCCACATCTCTTGCTTTATCTCAACCAACATATTAACATCATCACAACCAATAGCATCATGATAACCTAAATTTCATACCATGACTTCATGAGGCATGTTTGACCTACATTTCATGCGTAACTATAACCAAGACCATGCATGCATAAAAATTGCATATGGACATATAACACGAGTATAAAACCATATACACATCATTCTAGCTAGAGTCTTGATCCAGATTTAAATAGGAACGAACAAATTACAGAGATAACCATAAACACAGAGATGCAACATAAATAATACTTCATTTCATTAATGTAAAATACTGAAATATGCTTACAAACAGAAATGGAAATAAACTAGCTAGGGTGATGGTAGCTTATCTCTGAGAAGAGATGTGGTGGCTACATGCCTCTGAGTTGTGTTACAATGAGGCTCGAAGGCCTATTTATTGTTTAGAACAATGGAAAACCCTAAACATCCAAAAACCTAACCCTAGAAGATGAAATGCCAAACTGTGGGCCCCGTTTGGGTAAATTGGTACATCAACTTCCCGAGGTCATAACTTTGGCATCCGATCTCCGTTTGACGCGTACAATAGCTCATTAGAAAGGTTTATCTGAGGAGTATAACTTTGGGAAGAGAAACATCAATTTATGAAACATTTTGCTCCAATATTTCCAAAAAAAAAAACGTCATTTAGGGCCTCAAAACGACTCCGGAAGTTCAAGACTCAAAAAACTGCTAAAAATAGTAAACTATGCTACAATTAAGGAAACTGAAAAAATGAAAGAGACAGTTGTGGGGGTCCAAGTGGGATAGGTGGGTGGCCACAAACATCCACCTGGATCATTCCTCCCCCTTAGGACGTAATGGTCCCCATTGTGTTGAGTTCCTCCATTTGCTGAACTTGGTCCTTGGTGAGTTGTTCTGCAATCTCTGATGTGTCCAGTAATTGTGGGAAGCATGGTTGACGACGGTCCACATTGAACACTCGGTGCAAGTGAAAGAATGGAGGAATGTTGTGCTTCAAAGAATTATTTCCCACAACCTTGGTAATGGTGCGAGGACCATGGAGTCGTGGTCGGAGCTTTTGATGGGCACTTGTAAGGTGTGCTTTCTGCACTTGCAACCAGACTTTGTTGCCCACCTAAAGCTTATGTGGTACCCCTGTAGGTGAGGAGAAGTTTTTCATGTGTTCTTTCATGACCGTATCCTTCTGCTGTTGCTATTGCTGTGTGGAGGAACCCTTCGCAGGGGTCATGGATGTGGTGATGATCTTCCCCTTACTTTGGGAGTGAATCAGACAGAAAATGAATTTCCTAGTCTGGGAGATGAGCTTGTTGCCTTTCTTAGCAATGATCAAAGAGGTGGCGGTAGGTGGGGCTACCTCTGGTATCCTGTATAATGAATTATTCAAAGAAATAATGACAACGCAAGGCCTTGACTCATACACAACATGTCGCCTCCACAAGTATGTCTGGCCTAATAATATATCACAAACATCTAGAGGTGTAACATCACACAATACCTCATCTGTGAAGGGCTTGATGCTATAGGGAAGATGACATTGCTGGCGGACTCGAAGTTCTCATCCTTTGTGAAGCCACCTGATACTATACGGCTCCGGGTGTGGTGTAGTTGGTAGGCCCAACCGCTTCATGACCTCTGTTGAAATGAGGTTCTTCTGGCTCCCATTGTCAACAATGAATTGCAGCGGTGAACCCTTGACCCACATTTGTGAGTGGAAAAGATGCTCCCCCTCCTTTGGGTCTTTGGGCTCACTCTTCTGGATCTTGGCGGTGGCAACAGTGACGCTAGGCTCCGCATCAATGATTTGCTTCCCTTTTCCATTCCCCTTGTCGGGTTCTGACTCAGGGTCGGAACATGTATTTGATTCTGAAGCCTTCAACTCGACCACCAACGATTGCTTGGTCCAACACTCACTTGTGTTGTGAGTGGGGCTCTTGTGGAACTCACACCACTTTCTTGTGTCCTTCTTCGACTTCATGGTGTTGTTATTTTCTTGCAGCTTTGACGGGTTGTCTTGGGTCAACTCACCTTGGCTTTGTCCTTTGGTCTTCAGATTTGTAGATCCAAAGTCTCGCTTCTTCTGTTTAAACTTCTGCTCGATTTTGACAACGTATTGGTTTGTCATGCCTATCGAGGAGATGTTTAGGAACTCCATCTCTTCCTGGATGTGTCTGTGTAGGCAGCTGTGGTATTTGAGTACCAAATGCAGCTCAGAACCCTTGATACCCAACTGTGTATGAAGGGTATGAAAAATGTTTGTGAACTCTGGCACATCTTGGTCCCTTCCCTGCCACAGCATGGTCCACTTTATGTATTTGTCCTCATAGCTTTTGACAAGGTAGTATTGCTCCTTGATGGTATCCCGGAAGGAATTCCAAGTGGGTGCGGCTGAGAACAGTGAGCCTGTACTTTCATCCTTCTACTCGTAGTAGGTTTCCCACGAGTCCTTGACGTGGGGGGCCGCTTTGAGGAGAGCGAAAATAATCTTTTCCTGACTCGAAAATTCATGAACAGAAAAATAACCCTCTAGCAGATTTAACCATTTATCTACAACATTTGCATCTATTTGACCCTCGAAGATGGGGATTTAAAAATTAACTTGTACCTTAAAAGAGTGTGGCATTTCCAGAGTAGCTGTTGGAAGCTAATGTGTTGCCTCTGGGTAGCCGCTGAAGGATCTGCGCAAAGCTGTCCATCATTGCGTTCCTTTGCTGCTCGAGGGCTTCTTTGAGCAAGATTTTGATAGGATCTCTTGTCCCCTCGTCTTTCTTTTCATCTGTCATGGGAGACCGTCGGGATTTGCAAGGCGAATATTGCAAAGGTTCAACCAAATCGATCCTTAGCTCCTTATATCCCGACCTCGTTGGGGACATGCAAAGAAAAACATAGAAAAAGCAGACCGCTCTGATACCACTGATCCGGATTTAAACATGAACGCAAAAAATTACAGAGATAACCATAAACACAGAGATGCAGTGGAAATAATACTTCATTTCATTAATGTAAAATACTGAAATATGCTTACAAACAGAAATGGAAATAAACCAGCTAGGGCGATGGTAGCTCATCTCTGAGAAGAGATGTGGTGGCTACATGCCTCTGAATTGTGTTACAATGAGGCTTGAAGGCTTCTTTATTATTGAGAAACAATGGAAAACCATAAACATCCAAAAACCTAACCCTATAAGATGAAACACCAAACTGTGGGCCCCGTTTCGGTAAATTGCTACATCAACTTCCCGGGGTCATAACTTTGGCATCCGATCTCCGTTTGACACGTACAATAGCTCGTTAGAAAGATCTATCTGAGGAATATAACTTTGTGAAGAAAAACATGGGTCATATTACCCAAAAAAATGTCGTTTAGGGCCTCAAAATGGCTCCGGAAGTTCAGGACCCGAAAAACTACTAAAAATAGTAAACTGTGCTACGATTAAGGAAACTGAAAAACTGAAAGAGATAGTTGTGGGGGTCCAAGTGGGATAGGTGGGTGGCCACCAAAATCCACCTGGATCAAGTCTAGTCATCAATGCATGACCATATAAACTACACAAACCATGACCTCATGCATGACAACAACAACCACGTCACATGCACTTGATAACTTGTGAACACTAACGAGCATAACAAATGCATATACAACCATACACATGATGACGCATCGTAACAACAACATCATCAACCTTCACATGGTGACATCACTACAAACATGATCAACACCATGCAAATGCAACAAACCTATGGGCTACAAACATAAGGAACACACATGAATTCGACATGAATGCATGACCAACACACAACCCATCCAGTCTGAGGGGTGAACCATGCTCTGTTACCACTCTATAGCACCCTCCTCCGACATCTACCCAAGCAACTGGTCATTCGGGGTAAACATGTGACGAGAGGCCATTATGATATGATTTGACCTCCTGAGTCACATTAAGGAAGTGAACCGATAGAAACACACCATACAGACATTCAACATCAATTTCAGGACGCTTGGGAATCAATCCAAAACTTTAGACAACTTGCCCTTGGGTCCCACTGAGCTTTTGGACAACTGAAGACTCAGTCTCTCTCATGTTATAGGTATGAAAACATCCAGAAACCCATGTTCACTCTCATAGGCTTGCCTTCTAGCATCCATAGACTGATTTAGTCAATGTTATGCCAGTGCCCCCTAGATTTGAGCCACTTTTTCAGGCCCAGAGCCCAGGTCACTTCCCATAATGACATGACACCTTCAAAACAATAAGATAACATGGAAATGACAATACTAAAGCAAGTACTTGTTTAAGACCTTGACTGGACCCTTGCTAGCCATGACAGGAATTTCGTCAAACATATCACCAATATGTAAACTACAGGTTTTATTTTGATCTGAGCACAGGGGTTTCATACTTATTTGAGATTCACCATGAAGCATTGATGCCTCAACACATTAATTTCCATTCCTTCCATTAGGTCATAGATACATTGATCATTCAATTACAATGAAGACATGATGACAACCATACATAGTTGTTGTCATGAAACATATACATAAGTAGCATAATAGGGACATAAATACCAATGAACTCACCACCATATAAACCTCATATAATCCAGTATAATTCTCATAGAAATACAAGAAGAAATAACCTCTTATTTATGATGCAAAATCCAACCTAGGATGGGACTTCCACGTTCCACCTAACCGTAGAATGATTGACCCAAATCTCTCTTCATCCATTCACCCCTATGCCATATTCAAGGCATGAATGTGGGATCTCATAGAACACATCAATTAAAACTCATCCAGGGATTCCAGAGGTCATCCACCTCAACCCATCAAACAATGATTCCACCTCATGGTCGGACATCAAAAAGCTATCATCAGATAGGTCTCCATCCAAGGCTTCCAGGGATTCCAGATGCTTGTTCCAACCAAGGCTTCCAGGACTAGTAGCTTAACCCACATATTATACAGGGATTCCAGAGAGTTTGTCCAACCAAGGCTTCTAGGACTAGTAACTCAACCCACCAAGGGATTCCAGAGCGTTTTTCCAACCAAGGCTTCCAGGACTATTAACTCAACCCAAGCTGTTATAGGGCTTCCAGAGCATTTGTCCAACCAAGGCTTCTAGGAACTAATAACTCAACCCAAGCTAAGGAAACATGAGAACCAAACAAAACAAAACAATGAAAGTAAAACCACAATCACCATGGCTATACAAGATATGGAAAGGCTAGGCAATCCACTGTCAATCCCAACCATCCTCCATGCTAATGACAGATCACAACAAAAAATACACATGCATATGCCATGCATGCAAAAACTAGTGAAGAAAAACATACATGCAACTCGATACCTGCAAGAAAATCCCGTTGTAGCCGTTGATCCTGATGTCCTCTTGCGATTTCCTTCTCTTCATTTTCCTTTTTTCTCCAAGAATCCAAGTATGCCACACCCACCAAGAGTTCTCTAAGAAAACTCTAAATCTCCAAGAGTATGAGAGAGAGAATAATGAGAGAGCTCCAAAACTGAACTGACCTAGTATGAGCCAAGAGCTTACATTGACTAAGAGCTTGCCAATTGATCCTCAGAAGCATTTTTATTAATGAGGCCTCTATTTTATTTATTTTCTTTTATTTTTCTTCATTTTCCTCCTCACATGTAACCTATGACCTTTCACCTTCCTTTTCTCCTAATACCACTATTTTCATAAATAAAATGCCAATTAATGCCTCTTGCCTTTCCAAAGCCTTAGCCATTGCCTTTGACAGTTTCCTTATCCATAATAAACCAAATCAACACCCACTAGGATGTTCCCCCACCATTAATCTTGGAATACATGTCCCATCACTGTGGCCATATATATATATTTTTACATGTATTTTTCACTAGGGCTATTACATTTGGAGTCACACACACTTCACTCATTATACTTGTGGAACATGTATAAATTGGTGTTTTGATGTATATTCATTGTTGACAAAGTTTTTCTAATTTCTCTCGGTGAGTTGGTATGTGTCACATGTGGTTTTATGTCTAGAACTCATCTTGTTCACCCCTTGCCTTATCACGCAGACTTAGACAAATTTTGGTTCCAAAACGATCTCATTAAGTTTAAGAGAACATGAGTGCACTTTGACACCTTGATGGGAGACCCTTTGTTGTTTCAAAGTGTTCCCAGCGCCCTCCTTGAGAGTTGGGCACACCCCCAAAGCACGAATCCCCTTCCTTGTTCTGAAGTGCACCCTCCAAAACCAAGCCTTCCTTTGAGCACACTTCTTTAACCTGAAGGAATGTGCCCTCCTTGGGAGAACTCCTTTGACCTAAAGGGATGCACCCTCTTAGGGAGAACTACTTTGACCTGAAGGGATGTGCCCTCCTTGAGTGCATTAGCACACCCCGAAGGCCTTAAGGTACACCCTTCAACCTTCCACAATGCGTCATGTGCCCTCTTGACCCTTTGAGCGCATGAGTGCACTTCGAAGGCATGAAGCTTCATCCTTCAACCTTTACACTTGCACCATGCACCCTCTTTGATCTCTTGAGCACATTAGCACACTTCAAAGGCACGAAGCTTCATCCCTCAGCCTTTGGACTTGTGTCATGTGCCCTCATTGGTTTCCTTTGAATTCACTCCTTTGACCCGAAGGGATGCACCCTCCTTGAGAGCTCTCATTCAACCCGAAGGGATGTGCCCACCTACAACCGAAAGGAATGCACCCTTCTTGGTTTCTCGAGCACATGAGCGCACTCCAAAGGAATGAAGCCTCATCCTTCAGCCTTCAAGAGTTCGACATGCACCCTCTTTCTATCCCTTGAGCGCACAACACACTTGGGAAGCTCGAAGCCTTCCCCTTCATCCTTCAGACTTATGCCATGTACCCTATCTTGACTGTGCCCCTCTTTTGAGTGCATGAGCGCATGCCAAAGCCACGAAGCCTTTCCCCTTTAGCCCTTCAGCCTTTCAAAGTGCGCTCATGCACCCCGAATGCCCCTTTGACCCTTTTTGAGTGCACAAAAAAGGCATAAACATAAAATATGCATAAAACATGGTAGATTAGGAGATTTTCAGGCTGATAATTGCTCATCATGGGTGATTGCAGAAATTGGTATTCCACAGACCTCATGGAAATAACACAAAAGGAAGATCGAGAAAAGAGGATAAACAAAGGAAGCATGAAAAGAACTAAGAACGCACTTGAAACTTGATGATCGAAGCACACTAAAGGCTCCAAGATTGAAGACCCTTTGGAGGGTGAAAGCGACATGACAAAAAGATAAGCAAAGAGCAAAGATAGAGTGGAAACTGTTGTTGGAAATAATAATGAGAGGGGGGGTGAATCAGTGTTATCAAATCAATAATTTAATTTTCAAAACTGATTTGTATATGCTACTTCAGCTTAGTGAACTAGCGTGTATACGCAACTGTACTTAATGCAACCAGCATATATGAAGATATCTTTTGATTTACCCAAATTATCATGAATTGAACTTTAACCAGTATATCAGGAATTCATTAAACAATGGAGCAAAAATAGAATAAAGCATCACACATAAGTAACGCATATAAACACCAAGATATAAGGTGGAAACCCAATGTGGATGAAAACCACCTACGGCAATCATCTCTGTCTTCTTTTAATAATAAGAGAATTCTGTTTACAATTTTTGTACTGGTAAAGTCTTATACTAGGACGCAGGCTTCTACCTGCAAAAGGATACAACCTTTTCTCATTCTCCAGCTTCTATTGGAAGGGAGCTGCGACCCCCTAGCTCTTGTACTAGCTGATATGTTTACTAGTACGTAGGTGTCAGCCTACAGAAGGCTACAACCTTTTCTTTTGTTCCAGAGACCACGTTTCATAAATTTTCTGACTGGATCCATCAATAACATCAATCTTCAACCAATCTCCTTTTGAACCAACCACAACCCAACCAATCAATCACTCCATCAATCTCATCATTCAGAATGTTGTCACTAGAACCCAAGCCAGAACCCAGAACACTGCAACAACAAAAAAAAGCAACTAAAACATATTTTATAAGGTATATGCTACTTGCATGTGTCGAACCTGCGTGCATACGAGCTTTCCTCAAGGCGAACCAACGTACAGATCTGAAAATCAAATTTATGATGTATACGCTACTTTGATATGCAGAACCAACGTGTATACACTCTTTTCCTAAAGTGAACCCGCATACAGAATTGTAAATGATGCTTTAAACATTGAAACTATTCCAGACTTCAGCCATACACAGATCATCATATTTACAGACTACAACATGCGCAGTTATTCAGATAAATGATCAAACCACATAAAGATAATTCACTTCAAGCCTTGAGATCCTGATACATCATTAGATCTTATCCTTCATCAAACGCTAAGGTTCATCCTTGTTTCAGATCAAGCACAACACCATAAGCCAATATCCTACATATTAGATCTCACACTTCATCAGATATTCGATACTTGCACACCTTGGCCTAATGATCTTCTCCTCCTTTTATAGTCTTAAGCCTTTCTCAATACCATGGACCAAAACCACTTAGGACCAAAACCTTGGACCAAATACCTGGGTCAATACCTCGGACCAGATACCTTTGACCAATACCATGGATCAAAATACCATGGACAAAATAATTCAGACCAAAAATTTAGTTTTCCAAGGTATACGCGCTTTTCCTTCTCTGAAAGTGCGTGTGTACGTATACACGGCTTGTATACAGTGAACTTGCATGTATACGCAGTTTGGTCAATGGTGAACCTACATATACCTCTATTTCTTCATTCTGTGAAGACTGGTTTGGTTAATGGTGAACCTGCGTATACCTCTCTTTCTTCATTCTGTGAAGACTGATCTATAATTTCTTTGTTGTTTACCTGTTATACTTTCATCTGAGTGAGTTTCCTTCTGAACTAATTCCTTAAAGCTACCCTGCATTTCATCACATCTGTAAACACTACTCTCATGCATTCTGTAACATCTGATATCTCTTTTGTAGATTCATCTAGTTGCCATATACAGGTGAGTTGTTCTGCTACAAGTGGGTTGCCATCAAGTACAACACATACATCATAATGCCAACAATCTCCCCCTTTGGACTTGATGGCAACAACCACACCAAGTCAATCTCCCCCTTTGACATCAAGGGCAAAGGGTCATGCTCCCCTTGAGCGCATGCTGAATTCTCTGATATGCTAAAGTGTGCTGATTGAGCTCTCATGATTGAGTCCATGCTCCCCCTGAGCATAAGAGAAGTCTGCAAAAAGATGTTCTAAAAGAAGAACATTACTCTATACATACATCACAAATGACCTTCCTATCACCAATGACTCATACATACATCCATCTCCCAACCAAGTGGGGATATACCAAATTTGACTCTTCCACCCAACCAAGTGGGGATATATCAATTGTTTATACATGTCAAAAACAAGAAACATTACATCATCCATCCCATGCATAGTGGGGTTACAAATTAGGTATTTTCATGACCGTTACATTAAAAGATATACATGACATATATAACAGAGACCAAATATATTAAACAAGGCCATGATAGTCATAAGCAACTATCATATGATCTGCACCATCAATAGCATCTGTCAACATCATCCAGATCAACAACCTGTATATGTCCATCATTAATTCCAAAAATATCATCAGCCATGTTCTCCCCTGAACATGTTCCACCTGTTCTTTGAAATACTGATGGCACTTGTATTATCACATAGAATGGAGATGGGTGGAGTACATGTGATCTGAATGTATTGCAAGGTTTGCATCATCCAAAGTAGTTGTGTGTAGCAAGATGTAGTAGCCACGTATTCTTCTTCAGCTGTAGATAATGCAATTGAGCTTTGCTTCTTGCTAAACCAAGACACCAACCTGGAACCCATATAGAATGCGCCACCACTAGTGCTTTTTCTGTCATCAACACTTCCTACCCAATCTGCATCTGTATATGCATGAAGTGTAGATTTGTATCTCTAAGATACCATAAGCCAAAGTTCTGTGTTCCTTGAAGATATTTGAAAATTCTTTTGACTGCCTGAAGGTGTGATTCCTTTGGATTTGCTTGGAATCTTCGAACTATTCCCATTGCATGCATGATGTCTGGTCGGGTACTTGTTAGATAAAGTAGACTGCCAATCATGGATCCGTAAGTTGGTTGATGTACTGCTGATGATTCATCATTTGAGCTAAGACTGCAGCCTATTACCATTGGAGTACATACTGGTTTAGAATCTTCCGTGTCATACTTTTTCAGGATCTGTTTGAGATATTTGGTTTGTCAGAGAAAAATACCATCTTTATTTTTTTGAACTTGAAGACCAAGAAAATAGGTAAGCTCACCAAGCAAGGACATTTCAAATTCTTGTTGCATTACTGAAGCAAAATTCTGACTCATGGATTCTCAATTGCTACCAAAAATGATCTCATCAACGTACACAACAATTATGAGAATGTTGACCACACCAGCTGATGCACAAGACCTTGTGATGGCCGGCTGCAGCCAGTAAGAAGCTTGTAAATCTATTATACTAGTGCACAGACAGGATGACAGCTCTCTAACACTAGATAGAAAGAAACCTAGACAACCTATTGAATGATACATTCAACAATCTAACACATAGATAGGATGACAACTTTCTAGTGCTAAACCTTAAAGATCAAGAATACAACATATCAAGCACAACTTAGAATAGAGAGAAAATGGAAAATGAGTAGT
Source organism: Pinus taeda (assembly GCA_000404065.3). Taxonomy (NCBI): domain Eukaryota; kingdom Viridiplantae; phylum Streptophyta; class Pinopsida; order Pinales; family Pinaceae; genus Pinus; species Pinus taeda. Next base: position 64,318 of record APFE031099434.1, read on the forward strand.
TAACAGCAAAAGAAGCTTGTATTAGTTGAAAATGAAGATAAGACACTGCAATTGGCAAAATATCCACAATCTCCAGAAGTTGAACCTTACATCAAAACATCAACCATCAACCTTGATTACATCTTGTTTCTGGGTATTTATAGATTTTACATTACAAAGGCCCTTGGGCCATTTAGGTATGGAGGGGTCATAATTGACCACTAACTGCACTTAACTGCTTGATGGAGTCTCTAACTATGTTTTCTTACTGTAGTGGGAAAACCAGATCTTCTCAGGTGCTGTGTTGTCCTCTAAGGCAGTTGGAGCGTTTGTATCAGCGAGTTTCCATAATTGATAAATGCTGCTATGGGGTTGTGCGTGTCCTTTCTTTCCCTGAGCCACACTGCCTGTTAAACATGGTGGTTGAGGCTTTACTACGACTGGTACAGGCATGCTGGTCAGCTCATTCCTTCGGATGAAAGGAGTGGTCAAAGGACGTGGGGTGCATGGGTGAACTGACGGGTTGGATGAGCGGAGATAATGATCATCGGATCGAGGAAACGGACGGTGGAAAATGGCTCTGCGGGGTTACCGGACGTGGTGAGAGTGGATTGATTTTAGGCCATTAGATCTTGGGCGGCTAGATCTAATGGTGATCGGGTGGCAAAGCTGTGGGGTAGTTAAACGGGCGGGCGGATGGGTTAGCCGATAAATGGTATTGATCGAACCAACTTTAAGCATAAAGCGGTAAAAGGATAGGGGCGTGTGATCCCACTCAGAGGATGACACATAGCAACGGATGCGAGAGAAAAACCACTCTCATCGCGCGCTAACGTTTGATTGGGTTACAAGCGCAAGGAGAGCGAATGCCGTCAGATCTCGGTGAAGGTGATTGGACGGTTGGGAAAAGAGCACGTAGGTTGCTTTATCGGGTGCAACAGGAGCCGTTAGATTTGGCAGGGAAAATCAATGCCAGAGATTAACGGTGATGAGTTTATAAAGGCGCAAAGGCTTGTGGGAAGTTTTTATGAGGGTTTAGACTTTGCGCTCGAGGCTTTAAGTAAAAGGGGCCTATGTTGGGTTTAGAAAAAAAACAGAAGAAAAGGAGGTGAAAGAGAGTAAGCGGGGCAAGGGAAAGAAGGAAAATGATTGTTGTGGGATGTTGTTTTGAGCATAACACTGGGTCCTTTTGGGGACGAGATCCTCCCTATGAGGTCTCAAGAACTACAGATCATTTCCTTTCCTACAAAAACCAGATCAACAAAATTTCCTAGTGTTCCATTGGGCATGGAGTCTAACTGAGCCTACACTAAAACTGATAAAACAACATATTTACAACATTAAGCCCAGAAGACCTTAAATAACGTAAACTTTTAGAAATCGCCCATTAACTGGGCCATCAAAACTGTCCCTCCTTCCATACTTTGCAGCATGAAAGTATTGTTCCCCTGGATCCGAGAAATGATAAAAGGCCTAGTCCATAGAGCATCAAACTTCCCATGGTTGCCTTTCTTCTCCTTGAGTGCATCCCATTTAAGGACCAAGTACCCAACTTGAAAACTGTCTGATGCATTGTCTGTAACTAATTTGTGTGGGCAACCAAACCTGGTGAAAATGTTTTCAGTTAAGAACTTCATGACCACATGATGATCAACTTTCCTGGTAGGGATGGCTTCAATCCACTTAGTGAAATAGTCAGTGGCTATTAACATCCATCTGTGTTGGCCACTGGAATGTGGGTTAATTTCTCCTATGAAATCCAAACCCCACTGCTGGAAAGGGCCACTAGCACAAATGGGCTTCAAGGGCAAGGACTTCACTGCTGTCTTCCTTCAAATCTTTGGCACCTATCACAAGATTTAACAAATGAAAAGACATCAGAAAATAAGGTGGGCTAATAATACCCAACTCTGAGGATCTTGTGGGCTATGGTTTTCCAATAGTGATGTCCTCCACATATGCTGGAATGAAACTACTGCATAACCTCCATGGCTTGTTCTTTGTCCAGACACCTCAAAAGAATTCCAGAGGGGTCCCTTCAGTAGAGCAGGTTTTCATGAATGCAATATTGGGCTGCCCTAAGCTTGATCGTTCTGGATTGGCTTGAACTAAGGCCTGGAGGAACTTCTAACTTCAGCAAGAATTGAGCTATTGTAGAATACCATTCACAAGAAGCTAGATTTTCTACCAATGACTGGTTTACCTGGTTCAACTGTTTCTTCTTCTGTCTGACCATCCTCTGAATTCATGCTTATCAAATTCATGTTCAACATTCTGCAATTTTATTCAGCCATTAGTCTAGCAAGGCCCTGACCTCTGACAAGCTTGGTGGGCTTCAATTCTATGTTGAATTCGATAAGCTTTGGAATCCATTTAGCCCTTCTTCCATCATTATTTGGCTGCGTTAGGACATCCTTTACTGAAGCAGAGGGCACATACGCAATTACCTTGGAATGCAAAATTTATATTCTGAAAGCCTTCAAGGATTTGATAAGAGCATAAGCTTGTTTTTCTATGATATCATACCTCAGTTCAACATCCCTTAATGTTTTGCTGAAGAATGCCAGTGGATGTTTTGAACCTTCATCATCTTTCTGCAGTAAGACTGTTGTAAGTGTGTCGCTTGAGGCAAATGAAAAGATATGGAACTCCTTGCTATAATCTGGGCTGATTAAAGTAGGAGCTTCCATAATAGCCCTTTTGATGGCTTCAAATGATCTTCTTGTTGCCTCATTCCATTTCATTTCTGACCCCTTTTTCAACATGGAGGTGATGTGCTTTACTAATTCTGCAAAATTAGGAATAAACCTCCTTACAAATTTTATTGGATGTCCTTTTTTGATCTTGGGATAGACAACGTTTTTATTGCTTTCACTCTCTCTGGGTCAATTTTGACACCTGCAGCAGAAACAATGTATCCTAACAGCTTGCCCTCTTCTAAAGCAAACTGTGACTTTTTAGGATTGACTGAAATCCCAAATCTTCTACACTTCAGAAACACCCTCTTTAAATGCTGCAAATGGTCTTGATGGCTGCTGGAGTATAATGTTATATCATCTAGGTAGACAATGACAAACTTATCCTTCTCTCCTACAAATGCTATATCCATAGCTCTCTAAAAGGTGGCTCCAACATTCATCAACCCAAAAGGCATCTTGGAATACATAAAAGTGCCCCATTGAGTGGTGAATACAGTCTTTTCTTGGTCATCTGGGTGTATAGCAACTTGGTTATATCCTGAAAATCCATCTAGGAAAGACATCACTTTGGCTCCTGAGACCTTTTGCAACAAATGCTCCATCTTGGGCAGAGGATAATTGTCTTTCTTAGAGCATTTTTTCAGGTTCCTGAAATCAACAAACATCTTGATTTCTCCGCTTTTCTTCCTCACCACAACCAAGTTGGCTACCCACTTTGAATATCTCAGAGGAACTATGATTTTGGTAGCCAACAATTTTTTGATTTCTTTTTCAATCAGAGGGAGGAGTAAAGGATTTATGGGCCTGAGTTTCTGCTTAAAAGGGATGGTGTCTTTCTCTAAGGGAATTTTATGCTGGATGATCTTTTTGTCATAAGTTTTCAAGTCACTATATTCCCAGGCAAAAACATCAGCAAATTGCTTCATTAAATTGCAGTACTCAGAACTTTGGGCAGCAGATAGATGGGTGGACAGATTTATATATCTTGGATGCTCTGGACTCCCTATATTATGCCTATGGACTGCAGATTGGTCTTCTTTTTGAGCAGCCTTATAAGGCACATCATTCTAGTCAAACAACTTTTCTAGGGGAACTAGGCCTTTAGGTATATAATTGCTAGGCAATTGCACAATGTTGTCTTTGCCGATTTTGTTTCTAAGCTGGGGCTAAGGATCTTCCTCCAAGGCTTCATTCTCTTGATCAATTTGCATTTCAGAGAATTCATCAATGACTTGTAGAAACCTATTTAGTTCATCATCATCCTCAAAGACTTTCCAATGCTGGACATTATCAGGCGGGGATGGTCTATATTTGATCTGGACTTCATAAACCAGTTCAGGGGGCATGGGAGGGATGAACATCTTAGTAGACACGACAAGGGAATTAGCAAGCTGATTCTTGACTCTAGGGATATATGAGATACAAAAACTATCAAAAGAGTCTTTCAATCTCCATACCTCATCTCTGTATGCCTTCAGCCTTGGGTGCCTTGCTTGGAACGTTCTGTTCACTTGTTGAATGATGAGATCAACATCTCCAAACACCCTTATATTTCTAATTCCTCTGTCTTTGGCAGCGTTTAAACCCAATACCAGAGCCTCATACTCTGCTATATTATTGGTGACCTGAAAAGTCAGCCTGAAAGACAGATGTATGCTTTCTTGTTGTGGAGACACCAACACCACTCCCGCTCCTGCAGTTTCTTTTGAACAGGCTCCATCAAAGAACATATCCCAAGCTTGTGTTCCCTCTTCTTCCATAGCTTGGCCTATTGGTTTCCTGATCTGCATTGAGGCCTTCTGAGATTCTTCCATTTAGAGGATGCAAGCTCCAAAATCAGTGTCCATAGCGTAAATAGGATGATTAGTGGGGTTCTTCTCATCACTGATGATATAAGCCAGCTGGGCTTCTCTGTATAATCTTTTGCTTTCTCCTCCAAAGACTGGGACAGTGGCATAAGACAAGACATTTTGTAATGTTCCACCTAGTCTGTTAATCCACCCTCTAGACAATAACATGCCAAACTTAGGGGGGACATCTGCTACCACGATATCCATCATCATGCTCTTCATGGGCAGCTGAGTTAGGGTGATAGCTAGATATTTGATCAATCCCAGACACTTCACCTTCCTTGAATCAAATGAGAATAAATCATGATAAGGCCTGGTGATATCAAGGCCTAACTCTTCCATGACAACTTTGGGCATCAGATTATGGTTGGCCCCTGTGTCCAGCAGGCAGTTGTGGAGGATTTTGTCATGAATAGTCAATGAGACATAAAATGATGGAGAATTATCATCAATAGGTTCAGTCATTGGGCTAAGCACAATTGCAGGTTTATCATCTTGCAAATTGACATAGTCGATGGAGGCTTGTGTGGCTTTTAGCTCAAGGGCTTCTAGAACAGGCTTTCTAAAGACTTCACTCTTTACAAGTTCAATCAGAAGCACAGGTATTTTAAGTTTCTGGACTTCTGATTCAAAAGTTAAAGGGGAAGGGGACTTGTTAGGGCCTCTTACCTCTTGAGCTGGCACTTTGGGGATGATAGGATCAGCTGCTGGTATTTTCTGCTTGTTAATTTGGTACTCTATTGGGACAACATTTCTTTGGATAGGATTCTCCTTGACATTGCTTGGTCTTGACCTTAGATTATATCTTTGATGTTTATCAGTCTGTAGAATGGCTTCTCTGTCCCACTCTTGACTGGTCTGGTCCTGGAGTAATGATTCTTTATAGGCGGCCAATATAAAAAAGGCAGCACTACCCTTATCTTCCATGCAATGCATTTCATCCTCTTCTTCAAACTGCTCCTCCTCCGTGACTATGTTTTGGAAAGGAGCCTTAACCCTTTGTTCTTCACTTGCTTCTTTACCCCTTTGATTGATATGCAACTGTTCATTTGCTTTTTTGAATGGATTTGGATTTCTTGGAGCAAATGTGTTTGGAAGCCTTGCTTTTCGAGAGCTCTGCTCAACCTTCAGTTTAGATATTTCAGCAGCCAATGACTCTATCATCTTAGTCATTTTATCTATTTTGGGATCTAAAGATGAAGTAGAGGAAGAAGAAGCCTCACCTCTCTGCCTCCTTCTATCAACATGGCCTTTGAGTTTCTCTGCGACCATGAGATTGGATTCCACCTCTAGGGTTGCACCTTGCATTTCAGCTAGAGTGGCACACCTTCTTTCTCTCAATAGCAGGAAGAAATCAGAGTTAAATGCATTAGCATATGTGAGTTTGGCAGAGGTGGGGGTAGGCTTTGATTCCCTATTTTCCCTCCAGAGGTTTCCAAACTCAGTATGGTAATATAGCAGGTCTTTTTTATCTCCCCATTGCTTCAAAAATACATCATCTAATGCTTCAATGTCTGCTATAGACCTAGGGGTCAATTCTCTGAACCACTTTCTAGCCTTCCATCAATGCTTTGGAAAAATACTCTCATCCACACATCATCCTCACTGTATCTAGGTTATCATCATAACTATAAAAAGCTTCAAGGTGTTCTTCAGCTGTTACTCCCTCTGTACCAGTGAACTTAGGCATGTATTTTTGATATTCTCCTGCAGGCATGGCATTCAATGGAACAAGCAGGACCAGGGGTCCATACCTAGCAGCTATGATTCTTTCCATATTTGTGGGTGCTTGTTGGCCTACCATGACTGGGGTAGATGGAAGAGTACTGGTCGTTTGGATGACAGAACGCTGAGAAACGAATGATAGGGATGAAGGAAACTGATGGACTATAGGGGAGGTTTTCTTTGGACTGAGATCCAAAGGGGAATTTACTGAACAAAGAGCTTTATGAATCTTTGGTGGGATTTCTTCACATATGATACTATGCTCTCTATTTTCAACATATACATGCTCGGCTACAAGCCTTTCTTGCAAAGACACATAAGATTGTTTAGGCTTACCTAATCCTGATGCTCCTTTGTGTGATGTTTTTCTCTGCTTGACAATCTTCTCAAGGTCAGGTACTGGGTCAGCTGGTGATTTCTAAGGATTTCTCCGAGTATGCCTCACAAACTGAGCCAGAACTGTGATGTGGAGTCGCCAAAGGTTGGTCCTCTAGTAGAGTCGCCAGATAGATGGTTACAACTAGAAATGTGTCCAAAATTTGTTTATCATCAAAGCTGGATCTGTGTAGTTCTCCTTGTGAAGCTGAGCTTCAATCTCCTCTCCCCGGAAACGGCGCCAATTATGTTATCACTCCAAGAAACTCTCCTAGGTTGTAGCTCGAAGATGCCTGGTAACATATAAATTCAACTTATTGTTGCAATTGATGAATGGAAGGAATGATGCTTGTCCAAGCCAGATAACCACTTCTACTTTGTTTCACTCTAGACATGCGTGAACACCCCCAGACTACAAGGCTTTAGACCACCAACTACTCACAATTTAGAGATAAGGTGAATATGGAGAATAATTACCACACCAGCAGATGCACAAGACCTTGTGATGGCTGACTGCAGCCAGTAAGAAGCTTGTAAATCTATTCTACTAGTGCACAAACAGGATGACATCTCTCTGACACTAGATAGAAAGCAACCTGGACAACCTATTCAATGATACATTCAACGATCTAACACATAGATAGGATGACAACTTTCTAGTGCTAAACCTTAAAGATCAAGAATAAAGCATATCAGGCACAACTTAGAATAGAGAGAAAATGGAAAGTGAGCAGTTAACAGCAAAGGAAGTTTGTATTAGCTGAAAATGAAGACGAGACGCTGCAAGTGGCAAAATATCCACAGTCTCCAGAAGTTGAACCTTACATCAAAACATCAACCATCAACCTTGATTACATCTTGTTTTTGGGTATTTATATATTTTACATTACAAAGGCCCTTGGGCCATTTAGGTATGGAGGGGTCATAATTGACCACCAACTACATTTAACTGCCTGATGGAGTCTCTAACTGTGTTGTCCTCTTAGGCAGTTGGAGTGTTTGTATCAGCGAGTTTCCATAACTAATAAATGCTACTATGGGGTCGTGCATGTCCTTTCTTTCCCTGAGCCATACTGCCTGTTAAACATGGTGGTTGAGGCTTTACTGGGATTGGTACAGGCATGTTGGTCACCTCTTTCCTTCGGACGAATGGAGTGGTCAAAGGACGTGGGGTGCATGGGAGAACTAACGGCTTAGATGAGCGGAGATAATGACCGTTAGATCGAGGAAACAGATGGCGGAAAATGGTTCTGCGGGGTTACCGAACGTGGTGAGAGCAGATTGATTTTAGGCTTTTAGGTCTTGGGCGGCCAGATCTAACGATGATCAGGCGGTGAAGCTGTGCGGTAGTTAAACGGGCGGGCGAATGGGTTAGGCGGTAAACGGTATTGATCGCACTACCTTTGAGCATAAAGCGGTAAAAGGACAGGGGCGTGCGATCCCACTCAGAGGATGACACGTAGTGGCGGATGCGAGAGAAAAATCGCTCTCATCGCGTGCTAACGTTCGATCAGTTTACAAGCGTGGGGAGAGCGAATGCTATCAGATCTCGGTGAAGGTGATCAGACAGTTGGGAAAAGAGCGCGCAGGTTGCTTTATTGGGCGCAACAGGAGTTGTTAGATTTGGCAGGGAAAATCAACGATGGAGATTAAAGGTGATGAGTTTATAAAGGTGCAAAGGCTTGTGGGAAGGTTTTATGAGGGTTTAGACTTTGTGCTCGAGGCTTAAAGTAAAAGGGGATTATGTCGGGTTTAGAAAAAAAAACAGAAGAAAAGGAGGTGAAAGAGAGTAAGCGGAGCAAGGGAAAGAAGGAAAATGACTGCTGTGCGATTTCCTTTTGAGCATAACCAATACAACCAAGCTTATCTCTGACCTGCTAAAACCATGGTTATAGCAGAGCTAACAGTTCTTACCTTCCAATAAAAAAAGTTTCTCCCATCAAAGACTGGCAGTCTGATGGATCCCCCGCTTTCTTGATTACTCATGATGATGCATCTTCCTTCAAGCTTCTTCTGAAGGACCTGCTCTGATACCAATTGTTGGAAATAATACTGAGAGGGGGGTTGAATCAGTGATATCAGATCAATAATTTAATTTTCAAAATTGATTTGTATATGCTACTTCACCTTAGTGAACTAGCGTGTATACACAACTGTACTTAATGCAACTAGTGTATATGAAGAGATCTTTTGGTTTACCCAAATTATCATGCAATGAACTTTAACCAGTATATCAGGGATTCATTAGACAATGGAGTAAAAACAAAATAAAGCATCACACATAAGTAACACACATAAACACCAAGATATAAGGTGGAAACCCAATGTGGGTGAAAACCACCGGCTACAATCGTCTCTGTCTTCTTTTAATAATAAGAGAATTCTGTTTACAATTTTTGTACTGGTGCAGTCTTATACCAGTACGTAGGCTTCTACCTGCAGAAGGCTACAACCTTCTCTCAATCTCCAACTTCTACTGGAAGCGAGTTGCAACCCTGTTATAGACATTTTTGGGAACTTCAACCCCAATCATAAATGTCCATAAACTGAGGGCTCCTAAGTCCCTAAAAGCGTTGCTTCAATGCTTAAAGGAACAAGGTCAATTGATTACAGCATCTCCCAAAAGTTCTCCACTGAAAACTGCTCATAAATGGTCAAAACTAGACCATACTGAAAGCTCAATGCAGAGGGTGCGATGCATATCACCTTCCTAGTGTACAAGGAGCGATGCATACTAAATTGCTACTCTGTAGGGTGCGATGGTCGGGAATGGACAAATTGCAGGGACAAAAATGCGAGGTGGAAGATCATGGAATCTTCCAGAAGCTTCCCCTCTGACACTTGCCTCTCTATTTTCGACCAGGGATGAGTAAGAGATCAACATTCTCCAAGTGGAAGCAGGAACTATCAGAGAGAGGACACTAATCAAGATCCCAGAAGATGACTCACCTCCCTATAATCATCTATATATGGATCCCTCATCACAGACATCCAGGGGCTGGAATTTTGTATCTTATAGAGAAGTGTTGTTGGTTTTTTGGTGTACATTCATAGTGTTGGGTGATTTCTTTGCTTGAGGTGAAGAAGGGCTTCTTAGCTAGAGGATGATGCTAGGGTAGAGCACATGGTTGTAATCTTCTTGCTACTTTTCATCTGAATAAAGCTATTCTTGTTTCCTTCTATATTCTTGTGTACTTGTTTATATATGCTTGTATATGGTTAATGCACATCTGATCCTACATTATTTATGAACTTAGATCCTTGTTTCTTGCGTAGTAGTATGTTGCTGTGATTCTACAGGTCCTTTTGAAGCTGAGCAGACAAAGAGAAAGAGGCAAAACTCTATCAAGAAAGAGAGGAAATCGAGAGCAAGACTCAGGTTGGCCCTCTTAGTTCTCCTCTCATCTATTTTCATAAAAGGAGTCAATAGTAGACTTTGATTGTTTGTTTCTAAGATAGCCACCCATCTTAGTGGGAATAGCAGCATCCATGTGGACACTATTCCTATATAACACTAACTAGGTGAAGCTCAAACTAGGAGAAGGAGAAATTGTTGAGGGTAATCTAGAGATTAGAGGAGTCTATCCTCAGAGGAAAATGGCAGAAGAAGTTCCATTGGAATTAGAATCCTAGTTCATGAACAGTTTTATGGCCATTGAGCCATGGCAGAAGAGATGTATTGGGAATTTCAGAAGGGTCGATGTGAAAGCTATTCAACATCCAAAGAAGACAATGGGGCAGAAGAACCTTCTCTATTTGACCCTCTAGAAGGCCAAGGGAAAGGGGAAAATCCTCCTCCATCATCTCCTCCACCATCACCTTCATCATCCTCATCTCCTAGCCCTGATAAGGAAAAGAAGAAAGCTTCTTTGATTAAATTAGATGTAAAGTTTGATTTTCCAATTTATGATGGAGAACTAAATGTAGAAAGGCTACATAACTGGATTAGACAGATTGATGTGTATTGCAAGGTACATAACATTGACTTAGAAAGGGAAACGATTCAGTTGGCTAGCCTTCTCCTTGGAGGAACTGCACTAGTGTAGTGGAAAGGTAAGACACAAGCTGATCTAAAGAGACATGGTAAAATTCTTTCTACCTGGAATGAATTTGTTTCTACCATTAGAAAATAATTCTATCCTCTAGCTTATATGCAGCAAGCAATGATAAGTTGACAAACTCTTTGCCAATTAAAGAGCCAAAGTGTACAAAGTTATACCCAGGAATTTAGAAAAGAGCTTTAACTCTAGGCATATCTCTAGACTCAGTTGAAACTTTGTTAAAGTATATACGTGGTTTGCATAGCTATTTGAAGTGCACCATTCTTATGTTTAATCCCACAAACCTAGATGATGTATTAGTTCATGGTACACATCTAGAAGCTAGAGGCAAGAATGTGAACCCATAGGTTTGGGGATCATCGAAACCCTCTGCAAGCAAGAACAAGGAAACGACGAAGCTAAAATGGAAGTAGTTGAAGACAAACACTGTACAGAAGGACAAACCTTCATGCACTCATTGCAAGAAGGATGGAAATGATGATGCACAGTGTTGGTCTGTGCATCTGGAGCTAAAACCTAAGAAGTTCGGTGGTAAGAAGAAGAGGACTGTTGCTGCTCTTCAGAAAGACTTGGGGTCAGACTCAGGTGATGAAACAACAGTCATAGCCAGAAGTATAAAAGGTAAAAATTCTGAAGCCTCTACAAGTCATTCTGCACAATCTATTGATAATGAAGATAATGAGAGGAAAAGGCATGAGATTTTTTATATTAGAGTTATTTCCAAGCACCAATAGTTTGACACTTTATTTGATAGTGGATCACAAGTGAACTTGATTTCTGAAATAGTTGTAAAGAAGTTTGGATTACTAACAGCACCTCACAAGAAGCCATATCCATTAGGTTGGGTATGTGATAAAGCAAAGCTACAAGTGACAAGACAATGTAAACTTAGGTTTGCTATTAGGTCAACATTTGTAGATGAGGTTGAGTTAGATATAGTTCCCTTGGATATATGTCGTATTATTTTAGGAATTCCTTACTTGTATGATAGAAAAGCCATTTTCTATAGAGTTGAAAATAAGTATCAACTTACTAAAGATGGAATAGAATATATTGTAAGAGATCATAAAATCAAAAATAACTATTCCCTCATAAACTCAGGGTAGATGAAAAGAATTGTAAATTCATGCAAGCAATTTTTACTAATGGTTGTAAAGTAAAAAGAACGCTGATAAAACCAATGTATTTGAAGGTTGTGATGCTAAACAGAAATATGATTTAGTTAAATTTGTTTCAGAATATGATATCCTATTTCAATAACCTAAAGGTTTGCCGCCCAAAAGGGAAATAGTACATGATATTCATTGGCAACAAGATGCTCCATTACCTAACATCGAAATGTACATGTTATCCACTTTAGAGAATGCAAAGATCAAGAAGCAGGTATAAGTGCTACTCGATAAAGGGTTCATAAGACCAATCACATCACCATGTGGATATCCAATCGTACTGGTGAGAAAGAAATATGGTTCGTGGAGGATGTGCATTGATTGTAGAGCACTGAATAAAATAACGATCAAGAATTGTTATCCTCCTCACATTGAAGATCTATTAGATCAGTTAAAACAAGCGGTTTACTTTTCCAAGTTAGACTTGCATAGTGGCTATCATCAGGTTATAGTTGTAGAACAAGATGCACGAAAGAATTCTTTCAAGACAAAGCATGGGTTGTATGAATGGCTGGTTATGCCTTTTGGCTTAACTAATTCTCCTGCAACTTTCATGAGAGTTATGAATGACGTACTCAAACCCTATTGATGATTTTGTAATTGTATATTTAGATGACATTCTTGTTTTCAGTAGAACATGGGAAGACCATTTGAAGCATGTAAAGTAGACTTTAGATCCTTTGAAAGGAGAAAATCTCTATGTGAAGTTATCAAAATGTGAATTTGGAAAAACATCTTTAAATTATTTGGGTCATATTGTACGGGGTGGTGAATTGAAGATAAATCCCTCTAAGTTTGAAGTCATTGTGTATTGGCCTCAACCCAAATCTATTACAGAAGTTACGAGTTTTGTAGGAGCAACACAATATTGGAGAAAGTCTATACCTAACTTCTCTTCGATTGCAGCTCCATTACATGCTTTAATAGGATTGAACAATGTGTTTCAGTGGGGAGGAAAATAGCAGAAAGCCTTCGACACCTTAAAAGAAAACAATTAATACAATACCAATATTAGCACTCCCAGATCTTTAATGATCATTTGAGATTGAAACATATGCCAGTGACTATGCCATGGGAGTAGTGTTGATGCAACACGGTAAGCCCATATGCTATCATTCTGAGACATTGAATTATGTAGTAGTTAATTATCCCACATGTGATAAAGAATTGTATGCATTAGTACAAAGTGTGAAAAAGTGGAAACATTACCTAATGGGAAAATAAAGAATCATACATGCAGATCATCAACCACTTCAATATCTGCACTCAGAAACTAAACTGCAGCAATCAAGACATTATAGGTGGATGGGTTTCCTACAACAATTTCATCTTGTCATCAGATATAATAAGGGCATACACAATAAGGTTATAGATATGCTATCAATACCAATCATAAATGCATCTACTATACTTAAGCATAACTCAGTAATGCATGAAAGTTACATTGAACAATGTGCTCAAGATGTAGATTTTAAAGATGTATATGCAATTGTAAGTCATGGCAAGCAAGTAGAAGAATTGGAATATTATGTTAAGGACCAACTCTTATATCATTTGGGAAAGTTATGCATTCCACAAACTGAAAGAGTTAACATAATTCGAGAAGCACATGCTTCTCTCATATCAGGTCATTTTGGTATAAGTAAAACAGTTGCACAATAGCAAAGGTTCTGTTATTGGCTAAGAATGCATGAAATAGTTTCTAGGTATATTAAAGGTTGTACTATATGTGCTAAAAGCAAGCCCGGTAATATAAAATTAGGCTTGTACACCCCATTTGCAGTTCCTTCTCATCCTTGGGAAAGTGTTTCCATGGTCTTTGTTGGGGGATTGCCAAAATCTAGAAAAGATCATGATTATTTGTATGTTATTGTGGATAGGTTCAGCAAGATGTGTATTTTCATACCTTGTAACAAGCAGGTTACAACTGAACAAACAATGAAGTTGTTCTTTTAGCATGTATGGGTTCGTTTTGGGTTACCCACTTCTATTGTATCTGATTGAGATTCCTGATTGGTTGGGAAGTTTTAGTCAAGTCTATGGGAATTGATGGACACTATATTGAAGAAGAGCACATCATTTCATCCACAAACATATGGTCAAATAGAGATGGTCAACAGGACAGTGATCCAGTTGCTTAGAGGCTATTGCAATAAGCATCCCAAGCTTTGGGATGGACATTTGTGTTATTTGCAACATGCTTACAACTGTGCTAAGCACTCTTCTACTCAGAGATCTCCTTTTGAGACTTGTTTTGGTTTTATACCAAAGTATCCCTTGGATTTTGTCTTTGGTAAAGACATAGCAGTTGATGGAAACAGTGATGTGGACAAAGCAACCAAGTTCGTTGAACAGATCTAAGAAATTCACTAGGTAGTGTAGGAACAACTCAAAAGAAGCTAGGGAAAGTATAAGGTAAGGCATTATAAGCATTGAATTGAGCATATCTTCCAAGTTGGTGTTCAATTCTATCTGTACATCAACAAACACAGAATGCAAGGTGAAGGTAAGAAGCTCAAACCAATAAGGTATGGGCCTTTTGAGATACTTGAGAAAATTGGTGAAAATGCTTTTCACCTTGATTTGCCAGCTTATATGCATATCTATTCAGTCGTTAATGTAGAGAACTTGAGATTGTATGAACCTTCATTGATTGAAGATCCTGAGGAGAAAAGTTAGTTGCCTTCTATTGATGATCCGTTACCTGAATATCTCAATGAGTTGTAGGAAGATATAGTTCTGGATAGGAAGGTGAGAACTACATGCAGAGGGGATGTTGAGTACTTGAGAATCAGACTCAAAGGTTCAAAACCAAACAATGCATGATGGATAGAGATTGGACAAGTGAGAAAGTTGTATCCTCACTGGATCGATGCCTAAAAACCAGCTTTTTGTGGTCCAAAAGCTTTTTCAGTGGGAAGGCGTGATCCAAAATGGATCCTAAAAACCTCTAAGTCTTTCAATACTTAAACACTATCACAAAGGGTAAACCTTCAAGAATGGAAGAAAACACTATTGGACATGAAAACCATGAAAAAAATGGCAGAAACAGAGCCTATCGAAGGCTTAAGCAACATCGCACAGGACCCGTCAGATTCGGCCAGTCAACGTTCCAGATCGAATCGGCATATCATAATTGAAGGTGGAAAGTGGAGTCTATCGGAGGC
Organism: Pinus taeda; assembly: GCA_000404065.3. Classification (NCBI taxonomy): domain Eukaryota; kingdom Viridiplantae; phylum Streptophyta; class Pinopsida; order Pinales; family Pinaceae; genus Pinus; species Pinus taeda. The sequence continues at coordinate 79,343 of APFE031099434.1, forward strand.
AACCATATGAGAATTGTGATAGTGATCATCATGCCGATAAGGCCGATCAGAGCAATCGAACGTCGAAATTCAAAAGGGATATGCAACATGTGATATGGACAGACTCGAAAGGGTTTATGAATGTGATACGATAATATTTCAAGTCTGATATGAAGCCATTTTGTCGAGATTTCTGTGTATTTGGGGTTTTTCACTATAAACCAAAATACGAAGGAAACCATGACTAACAACTTACAATATTGATTTAAAAGGCATGCCCGATGGAATTTAAGGTGGAGTTGATTATATTTAAAGTCCGATAAATGGTAGTTTGGTGGATTTTACAAAGTTTCTGTGTATTTCTCTTTGTAAATAGAGAAATGATATTTCTGGGGATTTCAACGCACCGATGGTCCATTCTGTTTGAAAAACAAGTGGCCACCATACCTGAAGATGTTACACCATGATTGGATAATGCTCAGAGGGGATTTGAGAAGATAGAGGCCGGAAGCCAGAGAGCCCAAGAGGGGAAACAAACAGACAAGCGCCGATATGCTTAAAAGCCACTTAGTGTCAGAGATAGAGGCAGGCAGTGCCGAGACAGAGAGAAAGTAGAGACAGAGAGTGAGAGGGAGGGTCTATGTACCTAGAAAGACTAGAGGGATTCAAGCAAAACCCTATTGTTTGTTCCTATTATGTTGAGACTCAATTTAAGCTCACATTTGCAAAAGCTCCGCTCTTGAAGACATAATAGAGAGGTCACCACTGAAAGCTAAACCAGCAGACATAGCCCAAGAGTTTTGGGTGAACTCCTTGATTATTTGCTATGTTATGTGTGTGTCTATTATGTTTCTCTAACTGCTCATTGTCTATATTATTCACAATCTTTTTGATCTGTTGCATAAAGTAATATAGGAAAATCCTACACATGAGTCTGTAATACCTTAATATTAATCAAAGATCTCATTTTCAAATCATCTGCCTATGCTGAGAAGTGTGTGCTCCCACATTCTTCATTGAATCATCCAACAATCTATCAGCCTCTCTAGTGCACTTTCTTCCCTCTTGGGAAGACTCTTCCTCAGTGGATGTATCCACTCCCATATCCTCTACATGTGGTTGCTCCACATCAATCTGAGGCTCCTCAAACTTAAGATATTAAAGCTCCTCATCTTGATGTAGCTCAAGCTCCCTCTCAAGGGAAACTTGCATGGCCTTTCCCTCATCGAATATGACATCCATCTGAACCACTGTCATCCTGTTGTTCGATATGTACACCTAATAATTGTGAGGTGTATCAGTGTACCCCACAAATATCCGCAACTATGTTTACATCTCAAGCTTCTTCTGTGCATCTTTGGTCACATGGGAATATACCAATGACCCAAGAATCCTAAAGTGACCAAAATTTGGCCTCTTACTGGCATAAACCTCCTCTAGTGTCTTCATCTCAAATATCCAATGTGGGCTACAATTCTCAACATAAACCATCATGTTGCATGCCTCACCCCATGAGTGAAGTGGTAGGCCCTAATCATGCAACGTTTCCCTCATTTCCCTACTATGCTTCTATTATTCCTCTCCTCCACCCCATTCTGCTGAGGGTTACGAGGTGTCTTCAACTCCCATTCAATCCCTTCCAGTGCACATAAGTTCTTAAACTAGTTTGAGACATGCTCACCACTGTTATCACTCCATAGAGCTTTAATTTTATTTCTCGACTCTTTCTCCACCAATTCTTTAAACTCAAAAGAATTTGTAAAAGTTTGATCCTTTTTCTACATATCCCGCATTTACGAGAATAATCATCAACAAATATAACATAATACCTATATTTTGTTGTGGATGTTGTCAAGAGTGGTCAACACACATCTGAATGGATTGTCTCTAGAATAGCCTCTATTTGACTGTCTCTGTCATGAAAGGAAGACGTGTATTTTCCGAAAATACACCCCTTGCATACCTTTGGTAAGACCATCGAGATCTACTGCAATATCTTCAAAGCTACATGATGTATGTGGCCCAATCATATGTGCCACAACTCACCAACGTCTCCACTCTATAACCTTTCTAATTTTGTGCTCAATGCAACACACTCCTCTACTTCCAACTCATATATATTCTTCACTCCAATCCCTATCTTCTTTACCTAATGTGTGGTTATGTGTCGAAGGAATGTATTTCCTTTTGAGAATATCACATCATATCCTCTATCCTCAAGCATAGAAAAGGATACCAAGTTCTTCTTTGGTACGTGAACATACATAGCATTATTCAAGGTGGATGGAGTCCCATGCTACCTCTGAAAGGTAATCATGCCCAATCTAGTAATATTATACTTCTCGTCGTCACCCATATTGATATGCATATGTATATCTTTCTCCTCCATGTCACTAAATAACTCTTTATCGTGAGTCATGTGGAATGAAGATCCCTTGTCTAAGTATGATCCGAATTGGATCCATGAAAATTATCGAAGTGCTATGACTATATCAAACCAGGACAGACTTCAAAATCTATGAACAAAGAGCTATCAAGAAGCCCTTTGGACAGTGGTAGTTTGTAGGCAGTAAGGAATGATGAGGACCTCAGTCAAATTGCACTGACTGAGGCCCATGGAGACTACACAAGATGCAAACTAGAAGTTGGCAAGTCTAGATCGGAAAACGAAGGCCATTTCTAAGCATTAATCATGCATTGCTAGGAAAAACCCCTCGAGAAGGAAAAGCCTTGAGCACTCAGTCGCATGGTAAGCCAGGGAACCATAGGGAAAGTGCTAAGGTGAAAGGCAGGTCCCACTCTCTGAAACCGGAAAAATATCGGAGACATATTGAGTGATAAGTGGATTTGGCAGGAGGACGAGCGATTCCATACATTGCATGATGTGTGTCCAACGAATGAGAGAGAAAACCACCTCTCATTGCAGGCTAATGGTTGAGCAAGTCAACCGTCACAAAAAGAGCGAACACTGTATGATCTAGGGGCTCCATATCTGACGACAGAGATTGCGCTTGATGGAGAAACCAGATTCAGAGGGGGGAATAAGCTACAACACATAAATTTTGAAGTTTGATTGGATCGCTAAGCTGGCGGATGAGTCATTTCACAACGTAACCGAAATACTGACTCGTCGAGGAAGACTTGATGTAGTTTGTGAGAGGACAAGTGGCCACTTCCTCGTGAGGCATTGGTAATGATGTAGAGGCATGGAACTCCAAGCGAACAACAACAGGCGATCTGAAGGGGCAGAAGAGGAAGAAAATATTCAAGGACAAATTGGCTTTAAGCCATGAACAAGTAAAGAAAATAACAAGGAAGAACTATAGAAGGGAACAGTGAAAAAAAACGAAAGAGACAGTGAAACAAAAGGCAGAAAAATAGAGAGCCAAGCTAACCTGCAGCATAAGGTAGCATCGAGCAGACAAAAGGCTTGAGATGTTCAAGCAATCCCTGTGAGGATCTGTCGGGAATTGAGTACCACATTGGGCTCCTCCCATTAAAGACCAGAGAGGTCAAGATTTGGTAAGGAAAGAGTCTATCCACTCTAGTGGCTTGGGGAATCAAAGAACAAAGAACTACCCTACCAAGCATTATTTTTTTTAGGAGACTCAAATTGAGCTCCTTACTGTAAAAACTTGCTTAAAAGACACAATAAAAAGAAGGCCACCAATGAATGCTGAACTAGAGACATAGCCTTGGAGGATAGGGTGAACTCCTTATTAATTTGTTGTGTTCTTGCATTTTCTTATTGTGTTTCTCTTACTGTTTTCCATTTTCCAGTGTCTGTGTATTTTGCAATCTAATCGATCCGTTGCCTAAAATAACATAGACACACACACCAACACATGAGTCTGTAATACCTTCATTCATTAATTATTTAACTGAGATCACTCACGAGTGATTTTCAGATCAAGTGGTATCAGAGCCTTAGGCTATTAAGGTTAGACAATATTGTGTTGGATTTAGCTATTGAATGCTAACTAGATCAAAGCTCAAATTAGGAGAAGGAGAGTTGGTCAAAACTAATCCTGAAATTGGGAGAGTCTATATTCAGAAGATGATGTCAGAGGAAAGTTCTATGGGGCCAGACCCTCAATTCATAGATAGTTTCCTAGCTATAAAGTCCATGGTAGAAGACATGTATAGGGGATTTAGAAAACACTAGAATGAAGATTCTTCAGGCTCTAAACAAGACAAAGGAGAATATGACTCTCACTTCCATGACCACTCAAAAGGAAGAGGGAAAGAGGAAAGCTTTCTCACACCTCCTAATAGCCTTGAACACCAAAAGAAAGCATCTTTAATCAAACTAGATGTCAAATTTGATTTACCTATATATGATGGAGAGTTGAATGCAAAAAAGATGGACAATTGGATTAGGCAAATTGATGTTTATTGCAGAGTGTAGAATATCAATTCAGATAAGAGTAAGATTCAGCTGGCAAGCCTCTGCCTTGGAGGCACTGCCTTGGTTTGGTGGGAAGGAAGGACCCAAGCTGACATTAAGAGACATGGTCAGACTACCTTTGTTTGGAGTGAATTTGTTTCTTCAATAAAAAAATAGTTCTATCCATTGACCTACATGCAACAAGCCATGATGAGTTGGCAAACTCTTCGACAGTTGAAAGGGCAAAGTGTGCAAGGGTACACTCAAGAATTTAGAAAGAGAGCATTGATTCTAGGAATCTCATTAGACTCACCTGAGACTCTGTTGAAGTACATTGGTGGTCTACACAACTACATGATGCACACTATCCTCATGTTTAATCCCACTAGTACAGATGAGGTATTTTTACAAGCTACTCATCTAGAAGATAGAGGAAAGAATGGAAGTCCAGAAGTTGGGGGATCATCCCAACCCACTGCAAGCAAGAATAAGGAGAAAATAAAGTAGAAATGGAAAGCAAGGAAGGCTAACATTGCATAGAAAAGAAAGCCTTCATGCACTCACTGTAAAAAGGATGGCCATGATGATGAGCAATGTTGGATTCTACATCCGGAGCTGAGACCTAAGAAGTTCAAGGGCAAGAAGAAGAAGACTGCTGCAGCTATTCAAAAATATTTGCGGTCAGACTCAAGAGATCAAACAACCATTGTAGCCACAGGTATAAGAGTTAAGAATTCTAGAGCATATACTAGTAATTCTGCAAAATCTACTATTGATGAAGAAAATGAGAGAAAAAGACGTGAGCTTTTCCATATTCAAGTTATTTCCAAACATCAAAAGGTTGATACTTTGTTTGATAGTGGCTCACAAGTAAATCTAATTTCTAAAGCAATTGTAAAGAAGTTGGGATTAGTAACTACACCTCAAAAGAAACCATGTCCATTAGGATGGTTGAATGATAAAGCTCAACTAAAAGTGACCAGACAATGCCAGAAAATATATTTTCTATAGAGCTGAGAACAAGTATCCACTTGTTAAAGATGGAATCGAATACTTTGTAAGAGATCATAAGCTCAAGAATAATTATACTCTCATAAACTCAGGGCATATGAAACGAATGATAAATTCATGCAAACAATTCTTACTGATGGTTGTAAAGTAAAAGAAACCTAATAAAACCAATGTATTTGAATGCTGTAATGCTAAACAACAAGCTGATTTAGAAAAGGTTGTTTCAGAGTATGATATATTGTTTCAAGAACCTAAAGGTCCACCACCCAAAAAGGAAATAGTGCATGATATTATTTTGCAGCAAGATGCTCCATTGCCTAACATTGGAATGTACAAGTTGTCCACTTTAGAGAATGTTGAAATCAAGAAGCAGTTGTAGGAGTTGCTCGAGAAAGGGTTCATCAGACCTATCACATCACCATGTGGGTCACCAACCATATTGGTGAGAAAGAAAGATGGCTCGTGGAGAATGTGCATTGAATATTGAACAGTGAATAATATAACAATAAAAAATCCTTATCCCCTTCCTTGCATAGATAACCTGTTAGATCAATTAAAAGAAGATGTTTATTTTTCCAAGCTAGACTTGCACAGTGGATACCATCAGGTCAGAGTTGCAGAACAAAATGCATGGAAGACTGCTTTCAAAACAAAGCAAGGATTGTATGAGTGGCTAGTTATCCCTTTTGGATTAACTAATGCTCCTTCTACTTTCATGAGATTAATGAATGATATACTCAGACCTTTTCTTGATGATTTTGTTATTGTGTATCTGGATGACATTTTGATATTTAGCAAAACGTGGGAAGAACACTTAAAGCATGTTAAGCAGACACTAGATGTTTTGAAAAGAGAAAAAATTTATGTTAAACTCTCAAAATGTGAATTTGGCAAAACACCTTTGAATTATTTGGGTCATATAGTAGGGGGTGGTGAATTGAAGACAAATCCCTCTAAGGTGGCAGTCATTGTGAACTAGCCTAAACCCAAATCTGCTATAGAAGTTAGAAGCTTCTTAGGAGTAGCGCAATATTGGATGAAGTTCATTTCTAACTTTTCCTTAGTTGCAGCTCCCTCACAAGCTTTAATAGATTCAACAAGGTGTTTTAGTGGAGAGGGAAACAACAGAAAGCCTTCGACACCTTGAAAGAAGAGATTAGTACAACACCTGTACTAGCAGTGCCTGATCTTCAAAGACCATTTGAGATCCAAACGAATGCCAATGACTATGCCATGGGAGCAGTGTTGACACAGCACGGTAAACCCATATGTTATCATTCTGAGATGTTTAATTCTGTAGTAGTTAACTATCCTACATATGATAAAGAATTGTATGAATTAGTATAGAGTGTGAAATAGTGGAGACATTAATTAATGGGAAAAGAGACAGTAATACACACTGATCATCAACCACTTCAATATCTACACTCCCAAACTAAATGGCAATAATCAAGGCACTATAGATGGATGGGTTTTCTACAATAGTTTCATTTAGTCATCATTTATAAAAAGGGAATAGATAACAAAGTTGCAGATATGTTATCTAGACCCATTATAAATGCATCTACTATACTTAAGCATAATTTCGTGTTACATGAGAGTTACATTGAACAATATGCTCAAGATATAGACTTTAAAGATGTAGATGCAACTTTAAGTCAAGGCAAACAAGTAAAAGAATTGGATTATCATGTAAAGGATTGACTCTTATATCATTGTGCGAAGTTATGCATTCCACAAACTAAAAGAGTAAAGATAATTCGAGAAGCACACACTTCTCTAATATCAGGTCACTTTGGGGTAAGTAAAACAATTGCATAGCTGCAAAGATTTTGTTATTGGCAAAAAATGAATGAGACAACTTCTATATATGTAAGAGGGTGTACCATGTGTGCAAAAAGCAAGCCCAACAATAGAAAACCAGGCTTGTACACTCCATTACCAGTTCCTTCTCACCTTGGGAAAGTGTTTCCATGGATTTGTTGGAGGACTGCCTAAATCTAGGAAAGGTCATGATTATCTGTATGTTGTTGTGGGTAGGTTAAGCAAAATGTGTATTTTGATACCTTGTAATAAACATATTACAATTGAACAAACTGCAAAACTATTCTTTGAACATGTATGGGCTCATTTTGGATTACCCACTTCCATTGTATCTGATTGAGACACCCGATTTGTGGGAAAGTTTTGGTCAAGTTTGTGGGAACTGATGGACACCAAATTGAAGAAAAGCACAACCTTTCATCCACAAACTGATGGCCAGATAGAAGTAGTTAACAGGACAGTGATCCAGTTATTCAGGGGATATTGCAGCAAGCATCCTAATCTTTGGGATGAACATTTATGTTATGTGCAGCATGCTTACAACAGAGCAAAAAATTCTTCTACATAGAGATCTCCTTTTGAGACCTATTTTGGTTTCACCCAAGGTCTCCTTTGGATTTTGTCTTTGGTAAAGACACCAGAGTTGAGGGACACAGTGATGTGGACAGGGCAACTAGGTTCATTGAACAGATCCAAGAGATCCACCAGGCAGTACAAGAACAACTGGAAAAGAGCCAAGCCAAATATAAGGCAAGGCATGACAAGCATCGGATGGAGCATAGTTTCCAAGTTGGTGACCAAGTCTGGCTGTATATCAATAAGGACAGGATGCAAGGTGAAGGTAAAAAGCTAAAGCCTATTAGATATGGACCCTTCAAGATACTTGAGAAGATTGGTGAGAATGCTTCTCGCCTTAATCTACCAGCTTACATGCACATCTACTCAATCGTAAATGCAGATTGCTTGAGATTGTTTGAACCTTCACTAATTGAAGACCCTGAAGAGCAGAGTTAATTGCCTTCTATTGATGAGTTGTTACCTGAATATCTTAATGAATTGCAGGAAGACACAGTTCTGGATAGGAAGGTGAGGACGACGTGCAAGGGAGATGTTGAGTACCTTAGAGTTGGGCTCAAGGGTTCAAATCCGAGCAGTGCAAAGTGGACAAAAATTGGGCAAGTGAGACAATTGTACCCTCACTTAGTCGATGCTTGAAAACCAACTTTTGGTGGTCCAAAAGATTTTTTAGTTGGAAGGCTGTGATCTGAATGGGATCCATGAAAATTATCAAAGTGCTATGACTTTATCAAATCAGGACAGACTTCAAAAACTTGTGAACAAAGAGCTATTAGGAAGACCTCTGATAGTGGTAATTTGTAGCTAGCAAGGAATGATGAGGACCTCAGTCAAAGCGTGCTGTTGAGGCCCATGGAGACTGTGCAGGGCGCAAACAAGCAGTTAGGAAGTCTGGATCGAAAAATGGAGGTCATTTCTGATGCGCGATTAGCACATCGCTGAGCAAAAATCCTTGAAATGGATAGGCCCCGAACGCTCGATCACAAGGAAAAGCCAAAAATTGTGGGGAAAGCACTAAAGCAAAAAGCGGGTCCTGTGCCCCAAAACCGACGAAATATCGGAGGCATGTTGGGCAGTAAGTAGAATTGTCATGAGACCCAACAATGCCATATAGCAAATGACGCGTGTCTAGTTGATGAGAGAAAAAACTAACTCTCATCGCAGGCTAACAGTCGAGCAAGTAAACCGTGCGATAAGAGCGAACACCATAGGATCTGGGGGCTCCAGATCTGACAGCAGAGATTGCGCCCGATGAATGAATGGATCTAGACGGAGAATTAAGTTGCGTCGTATAAAAGTTTGAAGTCCGATTTGACCATTGAGTTGGTGGATGAATCATTACACAACGTAACCGAAATACCGAACCATTTGAGGAAGAGCTGGCATAGTTCGTGAGAGGACAAGTCGCCACTTCCCTGCAAGACGTTACATAGTGACAATGGCGCAGAGGCAGGGAACTCCAAGCGAACAACAACAGGTGATCCGAAGGGGAAAAAGAGGAAGCGAACAGTCATGAGACAAACTAGCTTTAAGCCATGAATAGACAGAGACGGAGACAGGGAGAGCGTGAAGCAAGCACTGTAAGAAAGAAGGAGACAGTGAGACAGAACAGAGAATAAGCAAGAAGCAGGAAACAAAGAGTCGAGCTAACCTGCAGAGTAAGGTAGCATCGCGTAGATAGAGGGCTTGAGATGTCGAGCAATCCCTAAGAGGATATCTGTCGGGAACTGAGTACCAAATTAGACTCATCCCATTCACAACTAGTTGAGGTTGAGACTTAGTAAGGAAGAGTCTGTGCACTCTAGTGGCTTGGGGAATTCAAGAACCACCCTGCTAAGCACCATCTGTTTTAGGAGACTCAAATTGAGCTCCTCATTGTAAAAACTATGCTTTAAAGACACAATAAGAAAAGACCACCACTGAAAGCTGGACTGGAGACGTAGCCCAGGAGGATTGGGTGAACTCCTTGTTAATTTGTTGTGTTCTTGTATTTTCTTACTGTGTTTCTCTTATTGTTTTCCATTTTCCACTGTCTGTGTATTTTGCAAATTGATCGATCCATTGCCTAAGATAACATAGACACACACCAAGATATGAGTCTGTAATACTTTCATTCATTCATTAACTAAGGTCACTCACGAATGATTTTCAAATCATCTTGAGGTTGTGTGGAGAGTTTAAGTCCTGATATCAGTTGCCATTATTTCATATAACATTAGATAAGTAGTTTAACTTATGCTGTTTGTGTGTTGTTACTTCATTAAATGGATGGACTTGGTATTTTGGTATGTATTGTTATTAAGTAATTTATATGCTTTGTGTAAGATTGAACTGTGATATATACAGACACACACACATGTGAATGTGAGCTAATTGAGCCTCCCTGTTTTATAATAATTAATATGATGGCTTGTAGGTTTCATTAACCTAATAATAGCTATTCTAAGGAGAACTTTATCAATCTTGGAAGAAGGTAGTCACTGTATATAATCAACAAGAAGCTCTAGAGTTTAACCTTATCCAAATTTATGTGATTACCTTTGTTTTTGGGTCGAACGAATCCTATTTGTGTGTAGGATAAAGTTTGTAGAGTGGAAAGGTCCCTAGTGTAAGTGAATAGACAAAGAGAAAATCCATTTTTAAATGGGTAGGGTTAGGCACAGTGTTGGATCAGTGTCTAGGTGGCCCAGGTTTGGGCTGAATGCACCCACACAACAGAAAAATAACCATGGAATGTGAAGACCAAGACTTTATGGCTTATATATATTGGCGATAAATCTAATCGAGGCCATGGTAAACGTGGGGGAATCACGAAAGCATGGTTTCAGGAAGTTTAATAAAAACCCTAATAAAACAATTATAACGTGAAAGTTTCACAAAGTGACATGAAGCTAGGGTGGGGCCCCAGCCGCTTATTCAGGTGTTTGGGATAATTTCCATTGTCATCTCAGAAGATGACCCAAATGGTTGAGGTTCTAAATGGTCGAATGGCCTCAAATGGAACATAATATTATTTGAGTCTTGAACTATTTAAAGGCTCAATGTATTATTCCAGTGTATTTTTTTGGGCCTAGGGTTGTTCGGGGCCTAAAATTGTTGGGGACCTTGGTATATGTTTGATGGGTGATTGGGGCTCAAAGTCCCAAACAACCTATTCGAGGCAAGGTGATGTGGTACATGACATGCTAGAAAGCCACAGGGATTTTCACATGGGTACCATGTGGGTGCCACATGGCAGTACCTTGCTTACTTGGCAAGGGTTTAATGGCCAAACTTTAAATTACCACATAACCTTATGTGGTCATTCAACATGGTTTCAACCATGGGGTCCTTGGTCATTGAACGTGTGCATAACACATTCATTTGTATGAAATTAAAAATGATATCCTAATGACACTACATAATGATAAATATTTTTGAAAAATTCCTTTGTCGAACTCCCCTCCCAATAAATCTTTCCAATAGAAAAGCCTCATATTTTTACTAGATACCCATTTTTATACATCTCAATACCTATAAGCCCCCCAATACTTACAATATATTGACTTCATTTTGCATAATTTTAAAACCTTTTTTAGAAATGAATGTGATAAAATATTGGTCAACTATGTGAAGCCCTATAGCTTCAACACATAAAATTATTATATATAATAAATATTGTTTCTAAACAATCCATGAGCAAGTAAATGTGAATGTCCATGCCTTTTCAATATACGAGTCATTAGTATTTGAATATTCTCATCATTTAATAATAACTTTGATTTATTTGGGATTTATCCCTTCCTAGTTACCACCATAGTTACCAACACAATGACTTAAATGTGTTTTTTATAGTTGAAAAATAATTTGAATTTTAAATTAGAATAAAAATACCATTCTAAATCTGTTATAAAATACATTTTAAATTTAATGTTTTCATTAGTTTAATTCACACTATAACATTTTAATTATTTTTCAAAGAGATCAAAAGTTCAAAAATATTTTAAACAAATCAAAAGTTCAAATATTAATAATTACATGTTTTTACAGAAATACTATAATGCTTAATTATATCGGATTTGGAAGTATATTGACTACCTATTTTCAATTTTTGTTTAACCAAAATAACCAATCTAAGGATAACCATGAATAGAGTTGATATGATGTAGAGTCCATATTCCATAATACATTTTTTTGCTTGCAAAATTTTCCAATTAAAATGGAAGATAAGTGGATGTAGGTTGCAAGCAATGTATTTTACCGTGAAAGAATGTGGCAACATAACAGAATCAGATGGTAGGAGCTTCATGATATGTGATGGACATTATTTGGTTTTCAATTGTTAGCTAGGAAATGGGTTCTAGGAAAACAAGAGGATTTTTTTGAGTGGTGATGAATGATTATTAGACAATTAAGAACAGATAAGAAAGCACACGCATAGTTTCAATGTATTTTCAAATTTTTACTATTCATTCTATTTTATCTTCTTGGTATATAAAAATATTATTAAAATCTTCCAAATATTATGGCTTTGCTTTATAGCTTGCAATTCCTTCCTTTCATTTTTTGTATACAAAAATATTATTTATATTTTCATTAAATTAAAGTCTTCCAAATGTTATGGCCTTGCTCTATAGCTTGTGATTCCTTCCTTGGCTCTCATGAAAAATCATGAGAAACCAATCACCATGGATGAAACTCACTACCCACACATTAGCGTTTTTCCATATTTGTACCATTTATTACAAGGTTCAAAAAGTCTTTGGACACTATGTTAATGGTATGTTTCTTAGCTTGGACTTTGTAGTTGATATTAAGAAAGGGTATTTTTTCTTGGCTTAGTCAAAGTTCTTATTTGACATTAATGTAGTAATTCAACTCCCCATTAGTAGCCACGGAGAGAATGAAAATTATTTCTTATTCACCCGACTTTGTTTTGACGTCTTCGACAAGCTAGTGTAGGATGATTGAAAATGAATACCATTGCTTTCCGTGACAATATAATTTCCTTTGATCATCATGATATCAACATTTTTTCAATATTTTTCTTATTCAAATTTTTTATTCAAAATCTATGTTGATGTTGATGTGGTGTTTTTAATAATAACAAAATAAATGTATTTTAAGTAGAAATTTGTCGAGATAGAAAATTTGTTGACAAGCAAATTTCTTTTGTATGCAAAATACAATGTGTTATTTTTCAACGTTTGAATTGTATTTTTGAATGCTAAATAGAATATATATAAGATCAAATAGAAGTTTTAACTTTAATTTTTTTTTTTTTTCTATGTATAAATATATATGAAGTTGATATTGACATAAGAAAAGTATAAGATCTAAACATCTTATTCACACTTTTTTTTTAACTTTTAATTACTTTAAAAACATTTTTTTTTTAAATTATTGCTAACTTTATTTTTCTATTTAGAACATAATTTTTTTTTTTTTTTTAAAGAAGATATGAAAGACATACAAACTTACACATCCCTCATATTAGATTATAAAATGAGCCTCTCAACTAAATTAAAATAAATCAAAACTATGTACTAAAAAATTTATTTTCATTGATTAAAAAAAAAATCTTAACTCTTTTTATTAGTATAATTTTGAATTGAACTACATGATAACAAACGAACAAAAAATAAATATTCTCACTAGTAAATATCCTTTCCATTTTTACAAAAGAAATTGGGATTTGTCAATGTATAGTATGTGTTTAGATAGCCATGGTTTAATTTTTATTGGTTATTCATAAGCCACTTCATATGTTTTTACTAGGTAAAAGGAGTTAATAATAATTAAGTTAAATATAGATTTTGAATAAATTTTAGTTATATTTTTCATATATAATTATACTTTTGTAAAATATAATAAATAAAATATATTATTAGCTTAGCATTATATATTATTAGTATTTCATAATTTTATTTTTAATTAATTCTTTTTACTACCCATGTGCATTAAATTATTGTATATAATAATTAACCATAATTATTATTAAAAAAAGCACATTTTAAAATATTTTAATGGCATTATTACTTTTCATTATATGTTTTTGAGGTAACTATAATATTAATTATCTATTTAATTTTATATTTAGGATCTGCGGCTCTTTTGGTGGATAGGGTGTTTTGATTTGTGGTTCTTCTGTGTCTTCTGCGGGGTGTTCTGATGTGGTTCTTCTGCCTGCACTTCTGATCTGCAACACTTCTGAGGTTGAACTATTTGGGTTGCGTTTTCCACTTCCTTGGATTCCAGCTGGTTGGATTTGGATTCTGCTTCGGGCTCCGAGGCATTTGGCCTTACAGCAATTCCTCCCCTGATTTCTCAACGACGGCAGAGTTTTGATCAAGTGTTTTCTCTGCCACGGTAACCTCCTTAGTAGGACTGGAAACAAGTGCTTCTTCTTCACTAGTCATTTCGGTGGCGGGTTCGATCTCGGTGACCTTCACAACATCCCGTCCGGCTTTCAACCATTCTTCACTTGCTATCAATCCAACTGGCACTGCAGCAGCGTGCACAAACAAACAATACATCATGGGATTACCCCCATAGTCAGTTTGTAAAAGCAAAGACCTATGCAAAGTTAAATTGAAGTTGAGATCCATAGATCTGTCTATGGGTCATGCAATCAAAATATGTTAAGTGTTTCTTGCAGATTAAAAGGCTTATTGAGACTCTACGATTGGGTTCTAGATCTAATCTTCTCCAGCTAGATCTAGATCTAGATCTAATCTTCTTTGCGGTTAGGTTCTAGATCTAATCTTCTGTGGCTAGATCTAGATCTAATCTTATCCTCTGCCTTATTTCTTTGTGGCTGGGTTCTACGGTCAAGTAAAATATGGCTCCCAACTTCGCGAAAATAGCTGATGGCTCAGTTCTGTCCACTTTTGGAAGGCAAACCCCTGCTCATATCGTCAGTGAAGCCCCAACTCCCATTGTCTAGGTGGTCCAGACCTCACTCGATGAGGCTTTGAAGTTTTCCAAAAGTGCCCTAATCTGCCGATTCAGTGGTTTTTGGCCGCGACTGACAACTCTCCACAATTGGATCTCGGAGGTATGGAATCCTGTCATTTTTTATGAAATTAATATCTACCCTTGTGCTAGGGGTTTCTTTATAGTAGATTTTGAAAATCTTGAAAGCAGACAATGTATTCTAGATTCCGACCCTTGGTTTTGGGAAAAATTAGGGCTATTCATGAAGCCATGGAACCCATCATTCGATCCGTCAGATGTCAACCCTGCTTTCAGACAGGGCATCTAGCCAAAATTTTCCCAAAAGCCTTCGAGAAAAATTCTGCTAGAAAAAACCACCACAAATCTACATGGTGGGAAGGAGCACAAAAAGAACACTACACTGTCATCAAAGAAGAATATTCTAGAGAAAACTCTGAATCACAAGAAATCGGGCAAGAAAGAAAAACTCTCAAGACAAGCAGGGAGAAAGCACCGCCCAACAACAAAAAAGTGAACTCAACAACCCCTCAAGCATCAACAGTTATGAGGATTCGAATACTGCACAAGATAAATCTTCATTTAACAGCAAAGCAGATCTCTTAGACCAAACTTGTTCTCCGACTACCTTGAAAAGGACGGACACAATAGATTGCGAAGCTAAGACACCAATGTCCCAAGCACCACCAAACTTGTTCTCTGACTGCCTTGAAAAGGACGGACACAATAGATCGCGAAGCTAAGACACCAATGTCCCAAGAACCAGAAGAGATGAAGGAGATGCAAAATAAAGAAAGTTGGAAGATGTAGAGAAAAAAAAGAGAGCTACAACACCAAGACACCAATGTCCCAAGAACCAGAAGAGATGAAGGAGATGCAAGATAAAGAAAGTTGGAAGATGTAGAAAAAAAAAAGAAAGCTACAACACCAATCTCGCCAAGAATGTTGAGGAGCCAGATAATTAAAAACTAAGAAAATTATAGATCCGATAGACCAATTTGATCTTAGTGAACTTTAACCGTCACCATCATCATCATTTTATTTTAAATTAAAATTCTAATTAAAAAATATCATCATTTTATTTTAAATTAAAAATTATAATTAAAAAATAACAAATAATTATAAAAAGTTATTTTAATCAATTTAATTTTATACGTTTTCTTGTAATTAAAAATATAATTAAATTATAATTTATATATTAATAAAAAACTTTTACACAATCAAATTATTCTTAATTATATAATTTATGATTATAACTGAGTTTTCAAATCAATAATGACTATTTATAATTGTTATTTGAAATCCACTCCACCTATAATTATTATTTAATTGTTATTTAAAAAAACACTACTTCACTTAATTGTTATTTAGAAAACACTGCTTGACTTAATTGTTATTTAGAAAAAGCTACTTCACCTGCGATTGTCATTTAAAACAGCCCACCTTCAATTATTATTAAATTATTTAAAAAAAACCACCCTTCCTGTAATGGCGCATTGTTCCTGTAACGGCGCACGGGTGGTCGATACAAGAACAGGGTAAAAGGCAAGTGAAGCTTTTTCATTTGTTCTAGTATTCATTTGAAAACTGTTAAAACATACATAGATCGTTTGCGCGCAGCCATAGGATCGACCAATTTACCAACAAACAGTCGAAAATTCGTAGAGCAGAGAGGCCACTTATAAAAGATACGTGTGGCCAAGCTTATCCTCGTTCATGAAGGTCATAGCTATACAGCATCCTTCAAAAACCCGCCATGACTGTGCTAAGCATAAATCTCACTGATTTGTTAGGTAATGCCGAGCATTTTAGTATAATACAGCTTGCTTTAACAAAATTATCTGTCATCCAATGCACTCCTGCCAGCCTCCAGTTTGCTTGAAAGCAGATATAGACATGTATTCATGAAATACATTCGCTCAAGGAAAGCTCGAAAGCGCTAACATTAATGACAAAAGAATCGCTTGATTCACCTGTCTCACATGGAACTGGACCTTGCAGCATTAGTGGCAAAGGCCTATCTGGAATTTCAGGAATCTCGGTCTCACCCTTCAGCATCTTCACGGCTTCCACCATTCGAGGTCTGAACGCCACTATAACATGCGAGCACAAAATACCCACCAAAACAAATCTCTCCATCACGCTCTTCGACCCGCTCTGCCGGATTCTCTCGTCTATTATTTGACTGCTTTTGCCTTTCTTCCCTAGTGTCCATGCCCAATCAGTGATAAGATAATGCGCGGCCGACTCCGCAGAGGTGTCCAACGCCCTTCTACCGCTCATGATTTCCAATAGAACAATCCCAAAACTATACACATCGCTTCTGTCTGTCAGTTGACCGTAGAGAGCGTACTCTGGGGCCAAGTAGCCGTGCGTGCCTGCTACTCTAGTCGTGATATGGGATCTTCCTTCTTGAGTCATCATCCTCGCCAGACCAAAATCTGCCACACAGGCATTCATTTCGTCATCCAGCAGAATATTGGTGGCTTTTATGTCTCTGTGATAAATCGGGGGATCGATACCGTCGTGCAAATAAGCCAACCCCTTGGCAATGCCGAGGACAATATTCCTGCGCTGCGGCCAGTCCAGAGGCCGGGCCTTGGAATTTTCTCCAAAGATATGCTCATCCAGACTTCCATTGTGCATGTAATCATATATCAGAAACCGCTGGTGACCATCCCTCTTGTCGCTGGCCACACAGAAGCCCCTCAAAACGACCAAATTCCGTTGCCTGACGCTGTTGATGATCCCCACTTCGTTGAGGAATTCAGAATCCCCCTCCGGCGTGCAGTTCCCGATTCTCTTCACAGCTATCTGCCGAGCATCCGGGAGCGTTCCCCTGTACACCGTACCGAAACCTCCTCGGCCGATGAGATTGGCGTCACTAAAATTATCAGTGGCGTCCCTGATCAGTCGAATGTCGAACCACACTGCTCCATTGTTGGGCCTCAGCACTGCCTGTAGGAGTTTCTCGTTCCGCCTCACGAATCTTCTGTGCGGCACAGCTTTAGGATCGATCATTGTTACCAACCGACAGTAGAAAAGCCCTAAAACGAAAGCGATGGCAATGCCAATAAAACTGTAGGCTAAATATTGGCTACGAGACACGTTTTGGACGAAGGCCAAGCTGAAGATACACGCGGCAGTATCTATGTTTTTCGGGCCGAATTCATTAACCACTCCAGCGGCATACAGACATGTGAAATACCAACATCTCACAACTTCAGATTCAGTTTTGTTTGTCACGTTCTTGAACTTGTCTGTCAGCATGTTAATAGCGAGTTTTGCACCCTCGTTGCATTCCGAACAGCAGACACGATCTGTGAGATCGCCTCTGCAGGCCGAGTCCACGGAAGAAGTCACCCCTGTGCGAATCCAGTCTTGCGTGGTCTGTATGCCGTAGCACTGGCGTGGGCTCGAAACAAACGTGGACACATTGAAACAACTTTCCACCAAATCTGGTGAGAGAGCCAGAGATTCGAGTTGCTGCCGATACATCCCGAGACAGGAGACAGCAGAAGCATGGCTGGGAAGCTCAAACGTGGACGCGTCTTTCAAATACTGAGCCAATCCTATGCCCATCACCCCCCGCAATGTCTCGCAGCAATTGTCTTTATTCATCACCGGGTTACAGCTGGACTTATCCCATGGCAGTTGACCGACATAATCAAGGTCGAGCGGACATTCGGTCTCAGCGCTCAGTACCCAATTCAACGCCAATAACTGCATCACCAAGGGGATAGTATCCATATTCATTTTTCCTAGTCGTACGGCTTGCTAACCAAAAAATAGAGGCAATCACGGCCGCTGGCCTTCAGGTTTGCCCCATTAGTGGTAAAGATCGCCGCCAGGCCAAATTCCAGAACATTTTTTCTGCATTTACAACTTATTCGACGGCGAGGAACATTTTTGAAATGTAAAAGTGACTGGTAATAAAAATTCAAATGGGAAAGTTTTCCTCAAATTCTAGACAAAAATTTACGAAAAGCCCTTATTTCTTGTCACATTTTTGGCCAATTTGCTGAAATGAGACTTTTACAAATACAAAAGGAATATAAAGAAAGATGGGAGTAGTGTCCTTCTGTAGTTACACAGTTGATATCCATTTCTTAAACAATTTTTGGTGTTAAAGAATTAAGATTAGTAAGCTATTGCGTTTAGAAGATTCTTCTTCAACAAATAACCACCTGCAAGCGACAGATAAAATATGAAGTAACAAATTTAACAAAAATACCATTATCAAATTTTCACTTTACAAGCCTGATAAATTTAGATAAATATTAAATTGCAGGGCAGATCGCCGCATACCTGTACTCAATTCAAACGCGTGCACTGATAATATGTCCTTAAGCCCTGTCAAACCAGCACGGACATCTATTAAGGTCTTAACGGCTAAATCGTAAATCCCATGTGAATTTCCTCAGTAGTTATTAATTTCTAATTAAATTATTAATGATGCTACCAACCCTTTAACATTCCATTGAGGCACAGGGTGTCGCTTTCATAGTTGGAGATAGCATCGTGCTTAAAAATCATACAGATATGTCCTTTTCATGGAATGGGAAAAAAGAAAAATATAATCATTATGGTAGGCGATGCTATCATGATTCATATCCGTACTTCCAAATTTTCTTGCATTCGCTATACTTCTAGATGGATCCGGACCGATTTCTGTCGTTACGCTCACGCTAAACTTAAAGGTAATACCTGGTTTCTAAACCGTCTTCGTCCAAAAATACTTCAAAAAATCTGGCGGAACTGTTTCCCCAAAATATCATTTCAGTTGCTGGTGGGCCCTCTGTCAATTCAGCGATGGTGTGATCCTTGACGTTAATTTCGCCGCAAATCTAGCGGAACCCCAGCACCGTCTTCGCAGGGTTTGAATGGTTGCCGGCGGGCCTGTCAATGCAACTATGCAGTGATTCTTCGTGTCGAGCGCAATCATACAACACGTGTGCGTATTATAATGGATCCAATAAACGCGTGAAAAGCTAATAATGCATGTCATTGTTCGGCAAGAATGAGTGGTCGATCATGGCGTCTGTTTTTACCTATTAATATCTGAAAGAAATGCAGAAGTCAAAAGAAGAGGAGAGATGATGGGATGCAGCTGGTATTGTCTTACTGTGGTCATCAGAATTCTACAATTGAAGATTTGTATCGACTTACACTTTTATTTCCGACTTTAGAGAAAAGTTAATGCGTTTTGACATGGGCTTTCTCTAGGCAGATATAACATGTACGTTTGATGATTTGAGAAAAAGAGAAAAAAACAGCGTATTATATCCGATTATTTATGTCAAGACGCATTAACTTTTCTATAAAATTGGAAATAAGAATTTCCTGTATCAGCTGTGCTGGAAATAAAGCCATGCAGATTCCAATCTCTCCACTACTTGCCCAGATTGGGTTTCTTTCAGATTAGGCCTTTATTATATAGATTAGTAAACTATTATCTGGGTGCTAAATGTGCATAAATATCACTTCGTAATAGGAGGATCCAAACACTTACTTTATCATATAAATATTTTAGATAGGTAAATTATCAAAAGCCTGTTAATATTATCAAATATTGGTTAAAAGTGACTCAAGCAGGAACCTTCAATATTCTGTATGCTCTCAGTTTATTAGAACGTTAATTTATTTACTGTCATTACTCTAGAAATCTGGGAGACCAAATCATTTTACTTTTCGAAGTGATTGCTGTAACGACTATTACGGTTACCTTTGCATGTGACTATTTTAATCACCGCAGTATATTTATTCATTTTTAAAATGAGGTGGTATTTGTCATGATTGGATTTTGTTTTTTGTTTTTATGTAAATAATGCAATGCAATTAAGGTTTAAACCTTGCAGTAATTTTGGCTTTTTTTAATGGTTTAAATGTTTTAAGATTTTAGTGTAATTTATAATTAGTTTTTTAAGTTATAAAGTTGTTAGTATATTAGATAAATTAAAATTAGCACAATGTTATATATTAAATGACAGGTAAATGCTGTTAAGTATTAATTTATGATAAGTATTAAAACACTTATATTTGATATATCTCATATTACTTATGAAAAAAATCGTAAAAATTAACTAAACTAGCATTTGCACTAAATGTTGCAAAGGAAACACGGTAAGGCATAAACTGAGGAATAGGTATAAATTGAGGAACAATCACGACCACGGAATGGGCAAATCTAAATGAAATGCAGAGATGTAGCAAAAATGAAATTCTAACGTTGTATAAAGAGAAGTTGATTGTTGCATATAAATCTCATAAAATTCAACCAACTTATAATTCAGGGCTCTGATATCTAAGTTTGAATTTGGGTCATTCTATATGTCAAAATCTGGATAAAATGATTATCAAAGTAAACTAATGACCTTGACTATGGAGGATCTGATTCACAATCCAGTCTGTCCTCTGCCCGTAAGGGGCTTTTCCTTCGTGGTATCATCTGTGGGTCAACTGTCATCAAGAAGAAGGGAATTGGGAGATGATGAGATTGAACTGCAGCATCAAAAGAATAAGTTAGATACCATTTATGTTCTCAGACATGCTTGACATGGGAGGCACTGCATTAGCAATTCCATAAAATTTAACAACTGGCAGCCTCCAATTCAGAACCTCGTCCATGCTATGATAGCTCAGCTAAGCAATTTCTACTGCAGAGATTTATAGAGAACGAGCCCTATGGTCACGGACTCAAAAGCCAAGTCTATGCCAGTACCAATTGCCTAAGCTGCTTCAAGTTCTTGCTGTCAAGGGTAATTAACACCAATCAAATATTTTATCCTATTATATTTTCAATACTTTGGGCACCCATATTTTTTTTGCTATATCAGATCAAATCATAATGTCTAATATATATATAAGGTAAAAAAATTCTAAAAAGGTTAAAAACTTAAACATTGTTAAATTCAATCTCTAATAATGTCTAATATATATCTAAGACAAAAAATTCTAAAAAGGTTAAAAACTTAAACATTGTTAAATTCAATCTCTAAGAATTCTCTCTAGAACTGTAGGATGCCATTGATACATGTAAAAGAATGAAAACTTTAAGTTTCAAAACAGAACCCAAAGAAGGTCCTTCAAAATTGAAAGAAACAACGGAACAATATGATGAGTCACCGAAGGTAATTTTTTCCCTCTATAAACCGAACAATCATAAAATACATTTAAGATTATATGCCTAAGCATGTCCCACTCAAATACAATATTTCACCCTGTCCTATACCAGTTCTTAACAAATCTTTCCTATCAGCTCACTTTGCTTACTATAGGAATATCACTTACAATTTGAAGCTTGATAGTCTTTCCATCCTGCTCCACTGTTTGAATTTTATGAAGAAAACAAGGATTCATGAATGATACTTCATTCATGCCCATTCCACACCTAAAATGTTACCTTTAAGTAAACAGCCTACCAAATAAAGGCTTTTTAAAACCAAGAATAACCACCCTGTACTGAATATTACGACTAGAATTTTAAAACAAAAAAAATTCAAAATATTTGATACAACGGACAAGCCATCAAGATCACTTACAAAATCAACTCCTATTGTACTGATGTAGCTCTCGAGATACAAATTATCCTACAAGACAAAAAGAAAATTAATTATCATTGTCATATCAAAAGATCTACCACTTCTCCATAAAAAAATGATCTTTAAGTAAATAGCTTCTACCAGGAAAGTAAAAATTTAATGACCAGCTGGAAGAAGGCCCCACATCGAGTCAAAAAAATATAAGACAATGTAATAAAACAATATAATGGACAACCATACAACAAAGCTCACAAAACCAAACTCATTGTATTTGAAAAGAAAAAGTCTAAAACATATTTCAGTCCTAATAAGCAAGAGGTAGTAACTTTATAAACACACAATCCGCTAAACCCAAAGCATTTGCATTATACCCAAAACTTTGCTCACATGAAAATAATATTTCAGAACTATATTCTAGGCAAAACCCACAGGACTTGGTTGGTCACTGACACCACTGAGCACAAGTTCTGAGAATAAACAGGGAATGAACAACATACCTGTGTTGTGTTACTATGATCAATGCTGCAACAAAGCTGATATTTTTTTTATAGACAACTTTGATGACATTGATGACCCCAACAGAGAAGGCATCTCCACCACTAAAAGCCACACTAACATTGGCAAAGACTGTTATGAGAACATGCTCCTTCATATTGAAAGGACCAGGGTTCAGAGAAGGAACCCTATGATCAGGGACTCAGAAGCCAAGTCGATGCCAGATGCCGGTACCAATTGTCTAAGCTACTTCAAGTTCCTGCTGTCAAGGGAGTTCCTACTATCAAGGGTAATTAGCATCAATCAAGTATTTTATCCTATTATATCCTCAATACTTTGGGCTTGCTCCCATATTCTTTCTTGCTATATCAGATAAAATCCTAATGTCTAATATATGTCAAATCAAATCCTAAGAGCAGAAGAAGATCAGCAAGTTGTCCGACGACAAGTCTGGCAACACTAACTAGTTGTTTTACAGACTTTGGTGTTCCTCAAAACCCTTGTGTCTTGAGAGAGCATGATCGGTTCCAAGCACTCAAACACACTTAGTTCATGGTTGAGCAACTGTAACTCCTTCATAATTACAAAAAGGGCAATTTTCTATACCTATAAATAAAATATGCTTAAAAAGGGCAATTTTCTATACCTATAAATAAAATATGCTTCATGGTTGAGCAACTGTAATTACTTCATAATTACAAAAAGGGCAATTTTCTATCCCTATAAATAAAATGTCCAAACTTTCCACCAGAAGAAAACTGAGAAGGGTGGCGAAGCTATGTTGTTTTCTTATGACTCTGGGCCAAACTAGGCCATATTCTACACAATCATGGAGGTTTACAAAGTAGAAGGATTGACGAAAATGCTTTTGGCTTAGTCATTTTTATGATCTATGCTAAGTTAGTGGAATGGGAAAAGGGAAACAAAATGGGAAGTAGGAATGGAGCAATAAATTGGCCTAAAGGGTTCCAAGGAATCAAAATGAAACCCTTTCTTGTCTCTCAGCATATATTATACATATAAATTTGATTGGTAATGTACAATTTTGGTGTCAAGATAGGAATGGGAGCAAGAATGTAGCAATAAATGGGCTACCTTTTAGGTGATAAGAAAACTCTTTCAAAATATATTCTAGATACAAAACAATTACTAATCTACTAATAAAAAGTCCAAAAAGGAAATAGAATTGAGAACAAGAGCTAAACTAGAAGCAACTCTCCTAGTCAGGCTTCTAGTATGTAAACTACATTAATTTTACATTGATGTCATAAGATTATGTTATTGATGTCATAGGAATACGTTTATAAAGAGGGCCTCTGCATATTCAAATGAAGTGCAATAAACATTTTCAAGTTAAGTAAAACAATCTAGATTTTACTAGATTATTACTTTTGAGATAGGGCATTTTTCATATTTAACTAATATAATCTATGTCTCTAATGAATCCCAAAAAAACAATAAAAATCTAACTTAGTATATTGAGAAGTTGAATAATAAATGGTCTCCATTTAATGGTCACTCTTCATACTGCCTAATAACATGAATTTTCCAATTCAATATTTTAACCTACAGAACTATAACAAAAATGGTAAATTTATTCGATCTTATCACTTCTTGAAACTCGTAGGCACATACACGTCAATGATGCATCCATATTACCTAAACAGAGAAACTTGTACTAGATTGGATGTCCACCACATATATGATGGTTGTACTAGATATTTGCTGAGCAAACATGCCCAACTATAACCTAAAACCTGGATGAATACTCTACCATCACTGTCGTCAATTGACCCAATCTTAAGTCTGAAAACACTTGAAAACAAAAGAAGAAAGTATGACACTTGAAAACAAAAGAAGAAAGAATGATTAAAGTTTGATGGTTGAAAGAATTGGAAGATCAACTCCGGGCTAGTTAGAAGGATTGGACGTGAAAGGTCTTACTTTACTACGAAGGGCTTAGATAAGTTGTTCAAAGGTCTTTCTTGAGCTCAGATAAAGACTTAGGTGTAGTTACTTGAGTTCATGTAAAGTACAGTTTCAAGTTCTATTGTTTTGAAAAGAAGCAGTACCCTAATCTTTCACATAATGAAGTCATATTCAAAGGATCTTTCACACGGAAGGAAAAACTGTGCCTAAATAATTGAGGAAACTCTTATTTCCAACCCCATAGAAAATTAAATGCTGCCTGACATGTAAGGGAAATAGCTTTAGCCTTCTCTCTGCAGGCTGCTATCTCGATTTGCGTGCTGTCACTTAGAGGGCTAAAGTTATTTCCCTTGCATGTCAGGCAGCATTTAATTTTCTATGAGGTTGGAAATAGGAGTTTCCAATAATTGACTACAGATGATATCCACATAATTTTTTGTGCAAGTGAAATTCAAATCATTCTAGGAAAAACCCACCGGACTTGGTTGGTCACTGACACCACTGAGCACAAGCTCGGAGAATAAACAGGGAATGAACAACATACCCGTGTTATGATTACTATGATGAATATTTTTTTTTATAGAAAGCTTTCATGAAATTGATGGCCCCAAAAGAGAAGCATCTCCACCACTAAAAGACACACCAAGGTTGGCGAAGACTGTTATGAGAACATGCTCTTTCATATTGAAAGGACAAGGGAGAATGAGCCCTCTAATCAGAGACTCAGAAGCCAAGTTTATGCCAGATGCCAGTACCAATTGCCTAAGATGATTCAAGTTCCTGCTGTCAAGGGAGTTCCCGTTGAAAAAAGACTAAAACATATTTTAGTATTAATAAACTAGAAAACCCAGAGCATTTGCATTATACCCAAAACTTTGCTCACATGCAAATAATATTTCAGAACTATATTGAAAGCTTGGATAACAAAATAAAACCTCACCGCAAATTGCAGGAGGAGACATGATTTGCCAACTCCAGAATCTCCAATCAAGAGAAGCTTGAACAAATAATCGTGAGTCCAGATATAATTCATTGAATGGCCTCACTGTCAACAATTAAATTCAGGATGAGAATTGTATTTTACAATAGCCACAGGGCTGGCAAATAAAATATTTTTAAATGAACAATCTAATTAAAATTAGCCTTAGGTTATTACCAACCAGAATTTTTAACGATAAGTACAGGGCCTGTGCATTATACCCGTGCATAAAATAAGTAAAACGCAAAATTTTCGATTTGCTCTTAATTGAATTTGAGAGTTGACGAGGGTCACATTTTCGGAATTGTCGTTTCGTTTATATTTTCTTGGCAATTATTTTCAAAGATACAACCTGAATTTAAGACCTACAACGAGGAAAACTTCTTTGGATTCTCGGTTTGTTCCCGTTGTTTGTTAATATGATCAAATTAATTCCCACTGGAAAAATGTATATCAAATGGCAATGTATTTTTTTCAAAAACAAAAATAAACTCAATATTTTTTATCAAATGGCAATGTATATCCTCTTAGCAAACATGCCAACTATTAAAGCAATTTTTATGATTCCCCCAAAATGTGCAATTCAAACTGGACAGAAGCCAAGTCTATGCTAGATGCCGGTACCAATTTCCTAAGCTGCTTCAAGTTCCTACTGTCAA
Source organism: Pinus taeda (assembly GCA_000404065.3). Taxonomy (NCBI): domain Eukaryota; kingdom Viridiplantae; phylum Streptophyta; class Pinopsida; order Pinales; family Pinaceae; genus Pinus; species Pinus taeda. Next base: position 105,656 of record APFE031099434.1, read on the forward strand.
GGGAGTTCCTGCTGAAAAAAAATTAAAACATATTTCAATCCTAATAAACAAGAAAATCTAGAGCATTTGCATTATACCCAAAACTTTACTCACATGCAAAAAATATTTCAAAACTATATTCAAAGCTTGGATAAGAAAATTAAACCTCACTCCAAATCCCAGGAGGAGCCATGATTTGCCAACTCCAGAATCTCCAATCAAGAGAAGCTTAAACAAACACGCGAAAACAAAAGAAGAAAGTATGATTAAAGTTTGTTGGTTGAAAGAATTGGGTTGGTTATAACTACCTTACATGAGCTACGCACAAATAAGACCTTTCATGACTTGAGAACAAGGTCAAGAAATGATTTTGTATATAGTTGTACCCACCTAACTGCTCAGAAATTAGGTTCTAGAAGATCAACTCTGGGCTAGTTATAAGTATTGTACGTGAAAGGTTTTACTTTACTAAGAAGTGCTTAGATAAGTTGTTCAAAGTTCTTTCTTGATCTCAGATAAAGACTTAGGTGTATTTACTTTAGCTCATGTAAAGTACATTTTTAAGTTCTACTATTTTGAAAAGAAACAGTACTCCAATCTTGCAAATAATGAGGTCATATTCAAAGGATCTTTCACACTAAAGGAAACATTGTGCCCAAATAATTGATTGCAGATGATATTCACATTTTTTCTTTGTGCAATTGAAATTCAAATAATTCCAGGGAAAACCCATGGGACTTGGTTGGTCACTGACACCACTAAGCACAAGCTCTGAGAATAAGCAGGGAATGAATAGCATACTTGTGTTGTGATTACTATGATGAATGCTGCAACAAAGCTAATATTTTTCTTATAGAAAGCTTTGATGAAATTGATGGCCCCAAAAGAGAAGGCATCTCCACCACAAAAATACACACCAGCGTTGGCGAAGACTGTTATGAGAACGTGCTCTTTCATATTGAAAGGATGATGGTTTAGAGAACGAGCCATATGATCAGGGATTCAGAAGCCAAGTCTATGCCAGATGCCAGTACCAATTGCCTAAGCTGCTTCAAGTTCCTACTGTCAAGGGAGTTCCTGCTGAAAAAAGACTAAAACATATTTCAATCCTAATAAACAAGAAAACCTAGAGCATTTGCATTATACCCAAAAAAATTTCTCACATACAAATAATATTTCAGAACTATATTCAAAGCTTGGATAATAAAATTATCCCTCATTGCAAATCGCAGGAGGAGACATTATTTGCCAACTCCAGAATCTCCAATCAAGAGAATCTTGAACAAATAATCACTGGAGAAGAAGATTATGTCCGCACCTGTCGAGACAAATAATATAAACAACGTAAAGATTATAAACTTATATAACTCAACAATCTCACCATGGCAAAGACAAATTAATTGAATAGTATTCAACTGTAAAAAGTGCAGCCTACACTTACAGTTCCCTTGTCCACAATCTATACAGGCTACCATGGAGATGAATCCATTTTGGCCCACAGGAATCTCTCTCGAGCTAGGAAATTTTAATTCTAGAACTTGCATGACCCTACATTAATACTATGTTCCTCTCTAAATCGTTGCCTTTTGGTTCTCCATTTACTGAAACAACCCTATTATCAAATGGTCTAAATGATTAGAAAGAAAGAAGAGCAGAAGAAGTTGCTATGGCCTGGATCAGCAGGCTATCTGGTGACAAGTTTGACAACACTAACTGGTCTGTCTTGCAGGCTTTGGGTTCCTCAAAACTCTTGTCTCTTTAGAGAGCATGATCGGTTCCAAGAACTCAAACATCTGTTGTTATCTTGTGTCTCTGGGCCAAACCAGGGCATATTCTACACAATCATGGAGGTTTACAAATTAGAAATATAAAAGCTTATTGGGTGGTGGCCTTGGATCCTTTTCTTCATATAGAAGCCAACTAGTTTCTCTTCCATTGGATGAAATCTAAAGACTAGAAGATCCATTAAAAACTCTCCCTACACAGTCTCGACTGGGGATAAAAGTTCATCAAGCTCCTAGAGTGGGATGCCTAGAGACACACCTTGCTCACCAAGATTTAACACTATCTGCTCAACAACATTTAACAACAAGATTTGAAGCAAGAGGAAAAATTGTGTGGAAAGAACATAAGAAGCTAACCTAAACTAATTATTATATCCAACGATCTGGAACTTTTCAATCGTCTAACATCTGATCAAATGGTTCAAAAAAGGACATGTGGCAAATGGGGGAGTTGATTTCAGAGGGGAATGCCTTACGGCGTAATTACAATTTTATTTTAAATTATTACTATTAAAAAATAATTAATATATGAGTTAAACAATATTCTTAACCATCTAGATTTACCCCTATTTTAGAATGGAAATGCTTAGCTTGTAAATAATATTTGTTACAATATCACGAGTCAATATCATGGCTGATCAATACCACAACTTAATATCATAGGTGTTGATGTGACATTTTCTTTAATTAAATAATTTAAGATAAATTAATTAAATACACATAATTAACTTGGAGATAAATCTTAACCTTTGATCTATAAGACATATTCCATGGAGGTTAAATCTCTAGAATTCATCTAATAATTACTAATAATTAAATTACAATTATGGAAAGCCTATTTTCGAAAATACATGTGTATCCTCATAATTAATAGGTAACATTTAAAAAAAACATCAATAACAAAAAATATTTCAACTTGGCCACATTTCGTATTCATACCTATAAATTACTAACCAAAAAATATTAATATGTATTAGTGTTTTTTGTTTCCTATTACAAGGGACATGTCATTCTTTGAATACATAATATGGGCATATACATGGCATTTAAAAAAAATATTTCAATTCCTTATTGTATGGAAAGGAACATTCTATAACCTTTTATGAGGGAGCTATGTAACTTCTTTGTTGAATATGGTGCCATGTGACATTTTAAAAAAGTTGTGTAATTCTTTTTTTTTTTTGGGCTCAACAAAGAGTTGATAGAGTAATATGTAATAGTGAAGTAGACACACCAAAAAAAATATAGCCATATTAAGAGTTGGTGTGATTTTTAGTAATTCGATAACTAATATTCTTTCGGGTCATGTTTTTTAAACTCTAGTCTTACAAGTCACCACATACTAACAAGCTAATAAAACATGGAAATGGTAGATGATGTTGCCCACATCTTCTATTCCATGCCATTAGATTATTTATAAAAAACATGAAATTGGTAGCTCATATTGGCCACTTCTCATATTTCACAGTGTTAGATTATTTTCAGAAAACATAAAAATACATGCAATTGGTAGGTGGTGTTGGCTACATATGTGAGAATAAATCTATAAATGAACAAGTGTCAATTACATGTCAATTTGCTAGAATATTCTAAATCACTTTGGTAGAGTATTACTGGTATTTGCTACATATGTGAGAATAAATCTATAAATGAATAAGTGTCAATTACATGTCAATTTGCTAGAATATTCTAATTCACTTTGGTAGAGTATTACTATTTTTAACCATAATAGATCCATAAATCTAGGAATTTACTGAACCTCATTTTCTCTATAAATGTATCCCATTTGATGCAATCAAGATAAGTCGTGTGAGAGAATTATACCCCATCGTTATGTTATTCTTTTCTATTTATTTCTCTGAATTCGTATCAAAGTTAAGGAATTCGATGAGTGAGGCTTGAATTCGTATCAAAGTTAAGGAATTCGATGAGTGAGGCTAAGGGAGCTAACCAATGAGAGAGAGTATTGGGCAACTTGTTGATTTCCATTATTTAATTCGAAGTCATCACTTATGAGAAGGATTGTTGTCATTAGCTTGGAGGAAAATGTTGTGCATTGAAAGATAAGAGAGCCATCACTTTGTGTAAAGAGGAAGATCACAACCTCAATGAGAGTAAGATACACCGTTTAATTGATGAATCACGTAGTGTGGAGGAGAGTGGTAAAAAAGTGAACTGAAAGATAGTTTGTTAGTGAGAGTTTCCTACGGGAAAGTATCGTTGGAAAAATCTTTGATGAAAAACATTGGTCTATTTGTTCTAGCTATGTTGTAAAGAGTTTGTGTGTGACCTCATTAAAAAAGCTAAGATAGTTCAAGAAATATTTTAAGAGGAATATTGTTGTTGATTTAGAATTTGTATGAATTTTATTGTGTATTCAAAATGGCAAGCCTAGTGGTTGATTTTGTTCGTTATAATAGCCGATTATGAAACAAGGTACATAGAGAGTTATATGTAAGGAAACTGTGGGGAATCTATATTAAATAAACATTTTTTAATGTATTTTTATTTGTAAAAATGATCCCAATACATAATGATAGGTGACTATAACAATTATGTCCAAAATTACATTTTTAGTTTAAATCGTTTCCTCAACTTCTTCCACAATATCTCTATAAATATCCCCATAAATATCTTAAGCAATCTTTATCCCTAACAACATTAATTTATCCTAATCTCCCATTATTTTGTAGACTTGTATGGTTGGTCTACCTCACTACATTCTCATTTCATAGCTTAGATACTAAATATAATTCACAAGTAGGATTTATTCCTTCATACTCCCCATTAACGAGTATATGTGAATTTTGTATCTTCAACTATCCTATGGCTACTCACATCTTCATCTTCAATATTATGCACTCTTTTTTATGGCCTTCTTATTTCATCTTCATTTATCTTCAACTTTCATCTCGTATCATCCACCAAAATCCATGGGTCACTAGTCATTGCATCCACCAATTCTTTAGGAAACATTTTCCTATACATGGTTTAGTAACATATCTTTATATGTGTAAATTCAAATCCCACTACATGATTATTCATCCACCTATTTTTTCCTAGCTTACCCATAACCATATCTTGGGTTTTCTTGGATTACCTTTATTGGGTGTAGTATAAGATATATGAATGAACCAATATTTACTGTCGATTCAAGGTTTGTGGACTTTGGAATGCAACACTAGAAATGCTAGAGGACTTTGGGAACCTGCAAAACAAAGCCTTAATCTAATCTCAAAACTGCTCACACCTGGAGTTCCTACACTAGTCAAATCTTTATTCTAATCCTGCACAAAAAAAAAGACCCTAAGCTATTTCAAACACCAATATTACAATCTAGCAACATTTTGAAGCAAACCTTAATGATTGAAATACAACCCTAATTGTTGACAATTAAAAACCCTTTAACTATTAGAAACGCAAAGAACAAAACCTAACTAGCGACAAACCCTAGTTATTGATCAATCCATAATCTTGAGCATTGCTTCCTAACTAAACTAAGAAAATCAAATTCATTTCAAACTAAATCCTCTCTCATTCAACTCAAAACTCCAAACAACCAAGTCTACTGTGACTATACTCTTGCAAACTAACCTTGTGACAAAATTAAATGTGTAGATAAGAAAGCTATAATAAAACAAATGTGCATTTCTTAATCAACCAAAATATCACACAAAAAGATACACACATCCTTTCTCAGTTCTAAGGATCAATGTTCCTAAAATTTGTGCATGCATTCTTCAAGATTGGAAAATTATGTAATGACACATGCATAAAATATATTACCACAAATCTCAATAAAGAGTACAAGATCTAGAAAATGCTTCTAAAAAGAGAATCCCTGTAGACATTATGCAAATTCTCGATAAAACCTATAGGGCACACATTTTCTATTCAATTTTTTCAACATAGAGATGAATGTAACTTAATACATCACTGATGCATGAAATTCAATCTTCAAATCTTTCAAATGAGCTTATAGTCTATTGACTAGTCGAAATGTACCGCCAACAACTAAGGGGTATCCCTTGTGTGAAGTCCCAATTAGACCTCACACCATTTGGGATAAGAGCCCCATCGGTATGTGGGTCTGACTACCACCATGAATGTTTTTTGCTCTTCGTTATCAAATGAGAAGATGTCAGAGCGGGGTAAGAATGAAATGCTCAGACATTGAAACAAAATCAACCCAAGATTGACAAATTTCAGAAAGCGATGCGAACAAGTCTCAACAACACTAAGAAGAGATATACAATGAGAGGGATTAGTGAGCTAAAACCCCATTAGACATAATAAACAGGAACATGCTAGAAGTCAATCACAAAGTAGTTCACAATAGATCACCGACATGGCAAGGAACAATTAAACATAGATTCGAAAATGAAGCATACATGAAACCGCTATGTATTAGTACATAACATCTTCAGTATATGAAATCACACATCCAAATATGGTGAGGTACTAGATAGCTAATAAAACCACCATGAGTAAGCATGGGAATCAGTGCCAAAGATAAAAGGAAACATCTTATTAATATTGTTGCAACTTAAAATAAATATCATGAAATTGTTCAATATCCAATAGTGGAACATGGGTTTCTCATACCATTGCCCAATGCCAAACCCCTAGCCCCACTACAAATCCACTCTACTAGCTACCAAGAGCTGTGTGGGCCTAGCTCACAAGCATAAATCATGTATCTCTTTTGCCTCAACTCGAGTGCTAAAGTCCCTTTGAAATGAGTCTTGAGGGAAAATTTATAGAGATGAGGGGATTGTTCAACTACCATGACCCTTGACCTTCCCTGATGACCTTTAAGCTATCCTCATGACTCTTGAGATTACCCACTTGTTCCTCAGGGCAAAATGATTATTGCATGCCCATATCAGACCTAACATAGTGGCTAATATAATGGTGGGCGATATTTACATAACTATGAAAGAGATAGAGAGAAAGATGTGGAGGGTTATTGGAAACCCTAGAGTGCTTGTTGCCTATATCAACAATGTGGATGATTGGTTCTAGAACCAACTTGTTTTCTTGCGACTACACTTCGCTCACATTCATCAATCTTCTGGTGAGGCGCCTTCAAGTTTATTGAAAGGTTCTCAGCACTTGGAAGGGAGCAACTGGCCTACTGAAAGGAAACCCTAGTTTTGGATCTCGTTGCCAACATTGTTGAGAAACCACAAAAACGTGGATTGTTGGACTACATGTCATTGTGCCTTGCTTACATCCAATCACCTATTGTTGTTGTGTTCTTCTTTGAAACCCTTGGCCATGTGGCATCTATGGAAACCCTAGTTCACTTCTTCAAGGTCACATTCTTGCTTTCTCCCATGATCTGCAAGAAAAAAAATTATATTATCCACATACATATTACAACCATAAGGTCACTTAATAAGATGTCTTATTTAATCAACAAAAAAAGAAACAATTGTTATTGAAAATAATTGATTCTCATAACAACATTAAGACAGAAATGAAGAAGCACTCATAGCCATGAAACGTTTATGTAGAGATTCATTTCTCAAGCTTTCTGACCATTGGGAACATTTCAATTTACAACTTCACAAAACCAATTTCGCACCTAAGTATAATATCGTGCACCTATTATTTCACACGTGGTTCATAGGTAGATCTGCTATTATTCATGTAACAAGTATCGAATGGATTTTTTCTATCTTGTCATGCCAAGAGGGAACTGTGACTCTAAGACAAATTTCCCACATATATGTTTGTCAATGTTAAATTTGACCTTTCCGGCCTGCGCATTATTATAGTGCGTCCTTCCTATTCCCATCTCCTTTTACCATGAAGAAAATGTCATTGGAAAACAAAGAGTTGGACATGCATATTCCTTAGGTCGCAACTCTGTCAAAGAGGTTGTGCTTTCAGAGTAGAGGGAGAGTCGCATCTGTTGTGAGTTATGTAGCCTGGTTGTTTTTGAGGGTAGGCCGCACTTCTAGCTGCATGGTGGAGTGTGACTCTGTGACCAGGGGTTGCATGGTTGTAAATAATGGTTAGTCGCAATTATGCTTGCATTTGTGAGGCTTTGAAATGTAATAGACGACTATGAGTGGGAGAGCGACTTATTGGAGGTTACGAATTAGTAACTCAGCCAGGTCGCACTTCTTGGAGGCTTACCAAAGGTGTTAACATAGGACCCAACGACTCTGAGTGGGGGTACAATTTCTGGGAGGTTGCAAAGTCACATCTTAGACCGGTCACGCTGCTTGGATGTTTGACAAAGGTGTTAAAGTGTGAACCGATGACTGTGTGTGGGAGTGTGACTTCTTAGAGGTTGCAAGATCTCCGAATTGGGCTAGTCACATTCCAAGATGCATTCCTGTGGCCTAGTCATGAGATTTTCCCCATTGAAGAATCAATGGGGTGACATAGTCACAGTGTTAAATATGGTAATCATACATCCATCGTGAAACTAACTGGTGTCGTGCTTCAGCCAAGACAGCTCGACAATTCAAGAGCATGGGAACCCTTTGAACCAAAACAATGATGCACTTTCTTTGTATAAAAACTTCATTTTTGTGATGGTCCATTGAAGATGAAATATAAAAAGGCAAGGTCCTGAAGGTCTGAAGGAATTCCTTTTTGTACCATAGTTCAACTATAATCATTGAATCAATCTTCTATGCTCTGCTGAAATTCAATTACATTGCCCTCAGTCTTGATCTCCCTTTGCAGCTTGATATTATTTTTGAAGTGTCGAATTTGGTGGTCAAAGAAGACCTCCTCAACGCAAAACATTTTCTTTTACATGGTATGGTTTGAGATTGCTTCCAAATGCATCATTTCAGCCACCCATCGTTAATTCCAGCATAACCTTCTCACCACCCTTGGGTGCGATGCATATCCTTGTGTTGTTTTAACGGGAGGAAATTTAACAATTACCCCATAAGGATTGCTTTCCTAACTCCTTGTACTAGTGCTTAGGTTTGATAGAAAGACAATGGTGGAGTTGTTTATATATATATATAATATATATATATATATATAATATATATATATATATATATATATATATATATATATATACATACAACAACCAACATTATGCCCAATTTATATATGTATATTAACAAAAGAATCTTCCATTCATACGTTCCCTCGTTGTCAAAACCCTTCAAGTCCACATTTGTCATCAGTTTTTGGTAAACGGTTGCCTCATTGGATATGTGCCCGAGCTGCCTCCCCGTTGATCCATACAGAGAAGGTGAAAGAAAACAAAATAGTTTACATAAACAACATACATGTATATATTTGCACGTGGAAGCATGGAAATTAATGAAAATAATGGAAATAACTCATTAAATGAACATGCATCCCAAGTATTCCAAATTAAGGTGTCATACATTGCATGGTTGAGTGAATCATGCTTTAATTTATAAATCAGTTCAACATTCAAGCACCGTAATAGGCTTGCTACTTACAAGTGATCATGGTATTATATGAGGCCCAAGGTAATTTCGTACTCAAGGATAAATGCCTAGAAGTATCTATTAACACACATATTATAGAATGAGGACTAGTTTGGAATATGGTTGGACCTTCAATCACATATTCCAGGGTTATAAGGATGCAAGGGAAAGATATAATTCCCATAGACCTTGATGCACATGCTAAGGTGAAGGATCTGCCAAGGGCCTGAGAAAAATGTGCTTCTATGACTTCTCACGTTGATGCCATGTGATGCCAATGATAGTGCACCCCTAGAGGCATGCGAATTTGGTGACAACAGGGAGCGGATCACTCTTATGACAATCTAGGGTTTCTCCCAAACCCTAATATTGTCACTCTTACAGGAAGCCACCTTGAATGCATGCTTTTTCAAATATAGGAAATCCATTGATCATGATGTGTATCATGTGAAGGTGAGTTTTAAAATCATGAGAGACTCTTAACGTATCAATGAAGCCATTAACCTTTGAAACCGTAATGTGATCCTAAGGCTTATATCTGAGATAAAACATGATGCGTGAATGTAATGCGTAAAACGCGAGTGAACACACCAAAGGCGTTGGATAGGAAAGTCTCGAGGAGAGAAACCGATTGGGAGTCTTATCAAAACCATAGCAACTTGGGGCAAGTGGTATGGTACCCAAAATTTTGAATATGCCCAAAAATTTGGGTGGTGTTGTAACAACTACAATAATTGGCAAACCACTGGTAGAATCCAGTATCTCTGTCAACACCCTTGTAGTAGTCCGAGCATGAATAATAATGCAAGGTAATATCGAACAGATGTTATGGTCACCTCTTGCAGTGACTCGACCTTTGCAAATATTCATTCCCTTTGTGTCTCAGCGAGGTCTTGATAGTCAGTAAACACCCAATTAAAGTTCACACATGTCGGTAGTTGATGATGATGCAAATAATGAGGCAGAGGGCTTATTGTATTCATAATTTTAAAAGTATCTTTCTGGTGTTTCTCTACTTCTAGTGGGCCTAGAAAGTACCCCAGTGGAGTCACTCCAATAAATCACAAACATTGCTCCACTGCTAGCGAGCCTCGTGAGTACCTCGGCAAAGTCGTTGCATTACCTCTCTACATAGGAAGCCTTTCTCGATCCTTTACCCTTTATTTGGTTTCATTTTATTTTACGTGTGCATTTGCACTTATTTTTGGGAGTTCATTGCAACAGGGCAGATAAGGGATCCTGATTTATTTTACGAGTGAGAGAGGTTGTTTCTTATTTGACAGAAACTAAGAGATATCTTGATTTAGGTTTTCCCTTAAGCCAACCTAAGAGATATGTTGATTTAGGTTTTCCCTTAGGCCAACCTGCCATGCCTCATTTCTAGTTAGCAAGTGAATAAAGAACACATTCATTGAAACAATCAAGACCACGCTAAGAATGAGGTTTAGGTTATGGGTATAGGTCATTCAGACTGATTAGGGTTCCCCATGAGCCATCTCTTCTTATCTTCCCTACTAGTAAATTAGGCTTGTAGGAGAGATATCTAGGATGCAATTTTAATGATTATTTCTAAGAGAGGATACCCACTGGTGTAGCCATCACAACTTCACAAAATCATTAGGACTAGGTTTTTAGCTCTAGGGTTAGGTTACCAAGGACCTCTCCTATAGTTTCAACATGTGCAAAGAGGTCGAAGAAATCACTTTAAGATTTGAGCATGTGCAAAAGGGTGTGAGGAAGCCAGTCAAAGTAGCAAAGGTTTGAAGGCTTTAGGTTTGGAAGGATCATGTAGTGGTATGCAACATAGAGGAATATGCCAAGTTAGGTCAAAGGTGAGTGTTCTGTCAAGGGAGAAGGAAGGTGCATGAGGAAACAAAACAAACAGGGCTTATGATGCAGGAGCGGTTAGCTAATTGTAATTAAAATGTCAATGTGATGCACATGTAGAGCTTTCATGAATGTCATGTAGAATTAAACAAATGCAAGGACATGAGTGCAAACTAAACAAGCAGTGAACTAAATGCCTACAATAAGGAAAATGAAGCATGACAAAATTTAAATCGTAAAGAAAATTATAATCATCCAACTAATAAGCAAAAACTAAAACCTGACTAGTCTAAACCCTAAATCCTAATTTAACCAAAGCATAGGTCGGGTTATGTGAAATAAAACTTCCAATGTAGCCACAACAACAATTCTCAATCTATGAAAACAAATAAGACAACAATTAGAATTTGTGAAAAGAGTTGTGCAAAAAATAAAATGCTTACTTGTAAAATATGCACAATAGAAAGAAAACCTCGTCTACTTACAAGGAAATGTGCCAGAAACATTCTTTCAAGGAAAATCGCAACCCGATCCTAGTAAACCAAGTCATAGGCATGAAATTTATAGTCATCCAAACATGACATACATTCATTCATGCTTAACCCTAAATCTAAAGAAAGTAAGGAAAGATGATGCTAGCTAGTAAAGGAATCCACCAGATTAATCCGTTCAGAAACCCTATCATGATGTAGAGGATGAACAACTTGATAACCCTAAAAAAAGGGGCTTCTATTGGGTGTAACTGAGATCCCTGAGGATTCAAATGCAAAAACCCTAATTTTAGAAACCCTAGTTTGAAATTGTTCATAGACTTCATCCATGGTGTGAGGACTTGACATAGCCACCAACGAAAGCTGAAATGCCTCATCGTCTTGACAAACCTTTGAACCTTCAAACAACACATCATCAAATATTGGTAGCTTCAAAAGGTTTGTAGGTGGATGTATGTGGTTATCGTTGGTTGTGACCAAACAATTCTCAGTGAAAATATTGTGAATTGGATCTAATGTCTGAATATTGCTAGATTGGCAGATCAACAGATCAGATTCTTTAGGTTCCTGAAAATGAACTGAATCAACCGAAAGGGTGTCAAGCAGAGGGGAGGTCAGGATATTTGCACCTTCCCGTATAGGAGATTGTAAGATATCATTTTATTGTGTATGTTGACAGACTGTATTGGCTAGGAAATAATAAAAAAGATTCGAGACAATTGCCAGAGCACTCCCTTCAGCAAACAAATTAGGGTATAGAAGTTGATGCACATCAGTTGAAAGGTGATGGAAATATTTTCTCTAGACATTTCCTGAATCATAGGATTTCCAAGATGAGCTTGCATCCTGCGAGATGATGTTGAGAGGAGCATGATGTGTAGAAACCCTAATTTGACTTGGTTCAAGAGTCTCATTAGGAACGTGAGGAATTGACATAACCATCAGTGGAAGCTAAAGTGCCTCAACTTCCTGATGAATCCCTAAATGTTTGAAAGGTGAGTCATCAAATTTTGGGGGCTTCGTAGGATCAACAAAGAGATATGTAGGATAATCGCCAAAGGCTTGAGTGAATATATTTCCTGTAAAATGAGAATCGCTTAAACTACCAGTTTGATCAAGTTGGGTATCTGACACATAAGGCTCTTCTTGGATTGGGTGTGAAGATGGATTAATGAGAGAACCAACTTGAGCTGGGCGAGATACATGGCCTTCTTCTTCACCTATTAAAGACTGTGAGTGACAAAGATCAGACATAAAGGATTAAATTCTGCATCCCTTGACTATGAAACATCACCTCCATGTACATGATTTCAATCAACGCAAGCAAGATAAAGATGTTAATTATCTGAAGGAGTCGTTGTTGTAGTAGACCCATGGACTAAATCAGGGTAGAATGGATGCATAGGGTCAGATGCAGGGGCACCGATCAGACCTAGACTCACATCCTGCCCATTTATGTTCACCAAATGGAAAGACGGATTTGTAGGACTGATGTCGTCCATGGATTTGATAGGACAATCAAATTTAATCGAAACAAGACCAAAGCCATCATGGGCAAGCGAATGAGATACCATAATATAGTGAGATGTATGTTGAATGGACTCGATCGACGTTCCATTAGCAGGAAGAGATGTTATGTAATTTTGAGATTCAAGATCAAAGGATGTACGAGGGATTTAGAGTTGAGGCCATCATATACATTTCCCATAAATCATTGTTCATCGTTTGAACCATTCATGGCCAAAATATTATTATGTAACAAGGTAAGAGGAGGATGAGAAATCCCACAATTAGTAATCTCTTCCTTGGAGGCTTGAGGTTGTTCCAGATTCACAGAGATAGGCAAAAAAAGTTTACTGGTAGAATTTGGACACTTTGTAATTTGCAAATTATAGTGATACTCATGTGAAATAGGACTTGTTTCTAATTCAAAATGTTGTAAATAAACGAGAACCAATCATTGAAAATTTATATTCAAATACACCCAGTCGACATCACTTTCAGGAAATTCAAAACAAAGATGCACAAGTCTAAAAGAAAAATACTCTAAAGATTCTTTGGGTTTCATCCTAAGATCATTTATACTCTTTAACAAATCTTGAAAATCATACCTATCAAATAATTGTTGGATCTTACTAATGAGTTGCTTGAATTAATGAATGGACGTTGTTGGCAATGTGTGGCACCATTACCTGGCGTGACCTTCAAGGGTGAAGGTGAAGAACACACAAGCAAACCCTTCATCGTCGATCTCAAAAGATCCACAAAACTCGAGGAAATCAGAAATGTGCTCAATTATGGGTGTTTCATACTCACCATCAAACTTTAACTAAGACAAGTGATGGAGTTTCTCCTGGGGGATTGAAAATCAAAAGATAGACAAACCAAATAAGCACCCCGGGAGCAAAATTCTAATCGAAGCCATTAATAGATATGACACTAAACTGCGGGCTCCAAGGGCTTCACTTGTCATCTAGCTCTCCTTATATCACCAATTTGTTCACGGGTCAAAATGTACCACAAAAAACTAAGGGGTCTCCTTGGTGTGAAGTCCCAATTAGACCTCACACTGTTTGGGATAAGAGCCCCATCCGATATGTGGGCTTGGCTACCACCATGGATGTTTTCTACTCTTGGTTATCAAATGAGAAGGTATCAGAGTGGGGCAAGAATGAAATGCTCGGATAGTGAAAAAAAGTCATCCCAAGATTGAAAAATTGCAGAAAGAGGTGCAAACAAGTCTCAACAAAACTAAGAATAGACATACAACGAGAGTGATTAGTGAGCTAAAACTCCATCAGACATAATAAACAGGAACATGCCAGAATTCAATCACAGAGTAGTTCACAATAGGTCACTGACATGGGAAGAACAAGTAAACACAAATTTGACAGCGAAACATACATGCAACCACTATGTATCATTACATAACATCCGTGTATATGAATGAACACATCCAAATATGCTGAGATACCAAACAACTGGTACAAACACCATGAATAAGCATGGGATTAGTGCCAAACATAAAAGGAAACATCTTATTAATATTGCTGTAAATTCAAATACATATAATGAAATTGGTCAATACCCAATATTGGAACATGGGTTGTTCATACCATTTCCCAATGCCAAAATCTAGCCCCATTGCTAATGCACTCTACTAGCTACCAAGAGCTAAGTGGCCCTAACTCTCAAGCATAAATCAACTATCTCTCTTGCCTCAACTCGAGTGTTAAATTCCCTTTGAAATGAGGCTTGAGGTAACATTTATAGAGATGAGGTGATTGTTCACCTACTATGACCCTTGACCTTCCCTCATGACCTTTCGGCTACCCTCATGACCCTTGAGATTACCCACTTCTTCCTTAGGCCAAAATGATTATTACATGCCCAGATGAGACCTAACATAATGGCAGATAAAATGGTGGGAGATATTTACATCATGATGAAAGTGATAGAGAGAAAGATGTGGAGGGTTATTGGAAACCCTACAGTTCTTGTTTCTTATATTTCACAATGATGTGAATGATTGGTTCTGGAACCAACCTATTTGCTTGCCAATATTCTTTGCTTGCATTCATCAATCTTCTGGTGAGGTGCCTTCAAGTTTATTGAAAGGTTCTTGGCACTTGGAAGGGAGTAGCTGGCTTCTGAAAGGAAACCTAAGTGCTAGATCTCGTTGCCAACATTGTTGAGAAACCATGAAAAAATGTATTGTTGGATTACATGTCATTGTCCCTTGCTTACATCCAATCAATTGTTGTTGTTGTGTTATTCATTGAAACCCTTGTCCGTGTGGCATCTACAGAAACCCTAGTTCCCTTCTTCAAGGTCACATTCCTTCTTTCTCCCATTATCTGCAAGAAAACAAATTATATTATCCACATACATATTACAACCACAAGGTCACTTAATAAGGTGTCAGATTTAATCAACAAAAATAAGAACACCTATTCTTTCACATCTGGTTCATAGTTAGATATGTTATTATTCACATAACAGGTATTGAATGGATTTTTTTTGTTTTTCCATGCCAAGAGGGCACTGCGACTCTAAGATAAATTGCCCCCTATACGTTTGTCAACATTAAATTCGACCTTTTGGGCCTACGTGTTGTTATAGTGTTTCCTTCCTATTCCCATTTCCTTTTACCATGAAGAATATTTCATTGGAAAATGAAGAGTTGGACATGCGTATTACTTAGGTCACACCTCTGTTGAAGAGGTTGCATTGTCAAAGTAGAGGGAGAGTCCCATCTATTGTGACCTATGTCGCCTGCTTGCTTTTGAGGGTAGGTCACACTTCTGGCTTCATGTTGGAGTGTGACTCTACAACCAAGGGTCGCATGGTTGCAAATAATGGTTAGTCACACTTATGGGTGCATCCTTGAGGCTTTGAAATGAGATCAGTGATTATGAGTGGGAGAGAAACTTCTTGGAGGTCGCAAATTAGTATCTCAGCCAGGGCGCGCTTCTTGGAGGCTCACCAAAGGTGTTAACATGTGACTCGTCGACTGTGAGTGGGAGTTCGACTTCTGGGAGGTCGTAAATTCACATCTCAGATTGATCGTGCTGCTTGGATGTTTTCCAAAAGTGTTAAAGTGCAACCCGATGACTGTGCGTGGGAGTGCGACTTCTTAGAGTTTACAAGATCACCAAATTGGACTAGTCGCATTCTAGGATGCATTCTCATGGCCTGATCATGAGATTTTCTTTGTTGAAAAATCGATGGGTTGACATAGTCACAATGTTAAATATGGTAATCATATGTCCATCATGAAACTAATCAGTTTTGTTCTTTAGCCAACACAACTCGACAATTCAAGAGCATGGGAAGCCTTTGAACCAAAACAATGATGTACTTTCTTTGTATAAGAACTTTGTTTTCATGGCGGTCCATTGAAGATGAGATATAAACAAGAAAGGTCCTGAAGGTCTGAAGGCATTCCATGTTGTTCCATAGTTCAACTATAATTGTCGAATCAATATTCTATGCTCTGTTAAACTTCGATTACATTGTGCTCAATTTCGATCTCCCTTTGCGGCTTGATATTCATTTTGAAGAGTTGAATTTGGTGATCAAAGAAGACCTCCTCAACACAAAACATTTTCTTTTACGTGGTATGTTTTGATATTTCTTCCCAATGCATCATTTGGGACACCCATCATTAATTCCATCAAAACCTTCTTGCCACCCTTGAGTGCAATGCATATTCTTGCGTTGTTTTAACAGGAGGAAATTTAACAATTAACCCATAATGAACACTTTCCTAACTCCTTGTAATATTGCTTAGGTTTGAGAGAAAGACGATGGAGGAGTTGTTTCTACATATATATATATATATTCATAAACCAACGTTATTCCCAATATATATATGTATATTAACAAAACATTCTTCCATTCTTACATTCCCTAATTGTCAAAACCCTTCAAGTCCACTGTTAGGTCCCCATAATACTGGTGATTCCCACATTACTATTGTTATTGTTGTGCCCTTATGTTATTATTGTTATGTTGGCTTTGACTATATTATGACCCCTTAGACTCCTACATATAGAAAGGAGGTTTAGTCATTTGAATCATCCAAGAATTGTTCATTTGTGTAATGTAAAGGAGGTTGCCCCCTGTGAAGAGGCTGATTTTGAAGGCGTTCATCTATCTTTTCTTCTATTTTGTGAGCTGGTTACATAACATCCACATTTCACATTAGTTTTTGGTAAACAGTTGCCTCGTTGGATATGTGCCAGAGCCACCTCCTCCTTGATCCCTGTAGAGAAGGCGAAACAAAACCAATCAGTTTACCTAAACAACATACACATGTATATATTTTCACATGGAAGCATGGAACTTAATGAATATAATGGAAATAACTCATTAAAGGAACATGTATCCAAAGTATTCCAAATTAAGGTGTCATACATTGTATGGTTGAGTGAATCATGCTTTAATTTGGAAATCAGTTCAACATTCAAGCACCTTAATGGGCTTACTAATTACAAGCAATCATGGTATTATATGAGGCCCAAGGTAATTTCCTACTCAAGAATAAATTCCTAGAAATATTCTTTAATGTGCATCTTAGAGAATGAGGACTAATTCAGAACAAGGCTAGACCTTCAATCACATATTCCAGTGTTATAAGGATGCAAGGGAGAGATATAGTTCCCGCAGACCCTAATGCACATGCTGAGGTGAAGGATCGGCTAAGGGCCTGTGGAAGATGCACTGCTATGACTTCTCAAAATGATGCATTGTGATGTCGATGAGAGTGCACTCATAGTGGCATGTGAATTTGATGACAACAGGGAGGGGATCACTCTTCTCACAATCTAGGGTTTCTCCCAAACCCTAATATTGTCACTCTTATGGGAATCCACCTTGAACGCATGCTTGTTAAAATATAGGACATCCACTGATCGCGATGCGTATAATTCGAAGATGAGTTTTAAAATCATGAGAGACTTTTAGTGCATCAATGAAGCCATTAACCTTCGAAACCCTAATGTGATCCTAAGGCATATATTTGATATTAAACATGATGTGTGAATGCAATGTGTAAAACATGAGTGGGCGTACCAAAGGGGTTGGATAGGCAAGGTCGCGGGGAGAGCAACTAGTTGGGGGTCTTATCAAAACCCAACTTGGGGGGAGTGGTGGGGTACCCAAAATTTTGAATATGCCCAAAACTTTGGGTGGTTTTTTAGCGGCTACAACATAGTCCTAATGGAATATAGATTAAAAAATATGCATTGCGAATTCTCTATCAATAATTATTTAATGTTTCAAATCCTTCAACCCAAGTGCTAGTACAATTGAAGCTTATCAAGAAATACAAATTGGCACCATTGTTATGAATTCTAAATATCATAAAACAAACATCAAACTATGTTTTCATACAAATAAATTGAAAATTAGTATTAGGATGCTCTGCTATATATATATATGTGTGTGTGTGTGTCAGAAAATCTTGAACTCATAAACCAACAACAATCAATTTCTATTTTAAGTGCACAAACATAAGTGAATCATAAAACAATGCATTCATGCATTTTCTTCTCAAAATATTTTGAATTTCATGGATTACTACAAATACATATGTTATGTATTATGTGTATGAGAACGAATACATCAAAAATCAATCACTATAGGTTTTTATTTTAAGATTTGTTTTGATCAATATCTCCAAAACTCATTGCAAATCATTCAAAAAAAACAGATATGGTGCAACTTGAATTGTAACTTGAATAAAAGGCTCCAACGCATTACTTGGATTATGTATACCGAGACAACGAATTTCTCATACAAACCCAATTTGTGTAGTGTTCAATTATATTAATGATATGTATTTGTAAGCACAATGTTTCCAGATCCAAAATTATATATCAAAAATAAAATGTATGGGTGTATATATCAGAGTTAGAGCATAAAAGTATACCATCCACACAACACTTTGTCTATGAAATTAACACACATATTAGCACACAAAATCAATAATACACACAATTGATTAAATCTGTAATCTAGTCAACTAAATGTACAGTAATAAAGGAAATGTGATAGATTGGTAGTACCAACCAACTAGCTTGTGTCTCCTTTAAAAAATTTAGTTCACATAAAAGGAATTAGACATAGGAAATTAAATTATAGATTCTAACATAAAAACTTGGTATTAGATCTGCTCAACCTCTACATCGTGATAGATCTACTCAGTCTCTACATCATGAGTCGAATGCTCAGGGTCCAAAGCAGAAACATAAGACTAAATAACATTCTCTACCTCCACAGGCCATAACTACATTTATGAATGTTACAATGTGAATTTTGGCTCTAACAGCCCAATTTTTCAATTCTAGAAAATTTTGAATTTTTAGCAAATTGACCTCAAAGAACCCCATGCAACTCTCAAACCATGAAGAATTTTGGAAAACTATTTGGAGGGATCCAAATTTTCTATATTTTCAACAAATCACGTGTTTTATAATTCTGAGATTCTTCTTCATTTGCATGCAAATCGAAGAAAAAATTGGAAGTTTGAAACTGTGCGAATTTAGGGATGAATTATTAATTATTTTCTAAAAATTGATTCGTATGACCTCGGTGAATTCTAGCTCATTTTTAGGTGTTAAAAAATCATTTTGGATTAAAACTATATTTTGTTTTTCTTAAAAGTGTGTCGAGATTTCAAACCCCCAAATCAGTGCAGGAACCACCTTGTTCGTGCAGAAATTGAACCTCACTTAGTAAATCACCATCAATGAATGGAATTGCACTTGACCTTGATGAAATATTAAAAATTATATTTGACAAGTGTAATTGATGGCCAACATTTTTTTTTCAACAATGGAAGTAACCTGCGTGTCCATTCCTCCAGTGCGTGATCTCTTATGCATAGTGTAGGAACTGAACAATTTGCATTAACAAAATATTAATGAACATTAGTCCTTAAAAATGCATATAATGAAGGCATTCTTAGATAAAATACAAACCAAGAGCAAATATTCGTTATTGTATCAAAATAATGTAGAAGTACAAGATAGAAGTTCATAAGCTAGTAAAATAAGGGAATAAGAAGGGCATCATATGGATAAAATGATGTATTAAATACAAAAATTTCAGGGTTTGACATCCACCCATGTTGATCATCTTGTATGTCTTCATGTAAGCGAATCAACTGTTATACTATCACTCCCTTGCAAAAAACCAAAATTGAAACATCTACATGTGATGTTGCACTCACAATAATGTTCGTGCAACTTTGTAAGAAAAAAATTATTCCGCTTACATATGGTTGTTTTAAGAAGAGAAATACATGTTGGTTTGTCTTTGGACTCTTCATTCATTAAGACTAACTTTCAAGAGAATAACTAATGTCATGGCTACTAATGAGCTCTAGTATTGCAACAAGAATGCTACAACTCTCAAGGCTACCAACTTAGATTATCAACCCGGGGTTTGTACAAAATTAAGAGGTGTCAGAACTATATGCGCAACATGCAAAGTGTCCTTATTTTTTCAATTTTATGCACTGAATTGAATGCCATGAAATCCAAACCTAAACTAATTTCATAAATGAAATGTTACTCTATTTTCAAAAAAGAAACCTAATTACTTTTGTAGAGAGGAAATCCTAGTTACTTTTGTGGAAAGGAAAGACTCTTCTACTTCGCATGAATGTAAATGTTAATCCTATTTGCAAAAATGGAAACAGTAACCTATTTGCAGAGTGTAAATGGTACATCAAAAGGAACCCTAATCTATGCAATAACAATGTTGGAAATGGAAATCATAGCTTTAGATGTATGAAACAAAATGAAATCATTCTTCAATCATTACATTCAAGATATATTTTTCAATAGAGTTCATAAGGTGCTTCATAAAGTAATCATGAAATCATCATTATGCTCTGCAAGTCATGAATATGTCCATTAATCCAAACTGCAGAGGTGAATTGCAAGGGAGAAGAGGCAATGCTTAGTAGGTATTTTAGTCTTACTCAACCACAAATTTAGATCCTAGGGGTCATTATTCAAGCCTACGGGACAAAAATAATGATTTTGGAGTAGTTCTAGTTAAGTTTATATGTGCTACAAGAGTGTTGCAGGGGGCCAAATTTTGTTATAGGAGTGAGATAATGTGTTGAATTCCCAAGTAAATCAAATGCGAATGAAATGGGATTTTTTTTTTATTAATTAGAGTTTCCTAGGACTCTGTTCTAGGTGGAATCACTTGAAAACACACCTGTTATCATGTGATAAAAAACAACAGAAAATTACTACTCGAAAAACCAGAAATTCAAGAACTAGGGAGCTAGTTAACCTACCAAATTCATAGCCAAATCAAGTGAAAATGATATGTGGTAAAAAAAGTTATAAACTTGAATGTTTTCATGAGCCAATAAATGTGGAATCAACTCAAATGAATGTCATTGACATGTTGTAAAAAATAGCACAAAATTACTACTATTTTATTACAAGGGACTTCCAGAAATTCTAGATTTGTGAATGAGTAAACCAATTTAGGTAGCTCAATGATGAATATGACTTTTAAAATTTGTTCTAAGGATGCATAATGCTTATTAATATACAAATAACTTGCAAAAAAACTCATGTCAATCATTTAAACAGTGTGACCTACAACAAAAGAAGCATGAATAATAAATGCAAGAATAAGAGATGCAAGTGGCAAAAAAAATTCAAAGGACATAAACAAATTATACAAGAGGGCTATGAGGTTCCTGGGATTTCCGAGCCCAAGGAAACTCATAGTCTTATAAACATGCTAAATAAACTCTATAAATAGGTTTTTCTTTTCTTATTTAAAAATTCTCCCCACCTGTATGGATTCATTATCTATAAAATCCTAGTCATATCAAGGAAACCAAGATTTAGTGGCTAAAAATGACACCAAACTTCATTATTTGAATCAATCCAAGTACATCCCTGCTAGAAATTAAAGTGGAGCTACTAAATAACAAGTTTCCTCCACAACAAGACTAAGAAATACATGTCCCAGAGGAAAATTTGAATTGGTACTTATATTAAGTGATAGGAAGCATTCTCCTCGAAAGGAGACAACTTTCCCCTCCAAAATCCCTCAAAAAGTGGATCTAGTTCCCAACACTAGGAATTTGCTTTAAATGACACATAACACATTCCTAGATTTTCTCAATCACTGGAGCTCCAAAATTTGTGAAATAATTTCATAATACCCTATTCATTTAATATCCAGTATTGGTCCTCCTGTATCAAGGAGAAAGTCCCTAAATGTCTCATCCTCCAAATCTTCATAATCTTCCCAATATTCTCACAATATTCTACAAAAATAAATAATATTAGGCACAAATATGCAATTATCTCTAAACCTTCCTAATATACATGTTATAGCTAAAAATATGGCATTTAATGCAAAAAGATACGTTTAATGTGTTGAAGGATGGTCAGATGGTCCTCAAATTGTATCTAATTTGGAGGCTCATCAACTACCCTAGGAATACTAACAACATTGTCGTTGCAAAGATAATGTTATATGAAATAGACAACCATCAAATTTCCACAAAGCGTCTCAAGAGCAACCCTAATTGAAATCCATGGTGTTAAAAAATGGATGGAAATAGTGAAAAGGAAAGATGACAAAATGTCCTTCCTAGGATGACCATCTTACCATTATCCAAGCTTATAGTTGAAGTTCCTCTTATTCATACAAAGTGAATCACCTGCACTAAGGGTACCACATCCATGAGATCCTTCATATCTCTGAAATATGGAAATCCAAAGAACATTACTAAAAGGATATTAAATCCATTCTCAGAGATATATGATAATGAGTTCATGGAAAGACAAAAACAAGTGAGTAAATCATAGTGTAAAATTAACTTTAATACCACAAGCATGGCCTTACTGCTAGTAGGTGTCGATATCCTCAAGAAGGATTCTTTTTAACCCAATGAAATTCTTGTGTCCCTTCTATTATATATATATATATATATAGATATATATATTGAGAGTCATTTAAATGAATTTAATTTTAGAAATTAATTCAAGGCAATAGTCCTTGATTCATAACTAGCTAATGACAATACCATTCAAAACAACTCACAAGAATGAACAAGCCATCTTGTTATGAGGTCTTTTGTCTTCCATCTTTTCAATTGAAAGCCATTACCTTAGCTTGGTGACTAGTAGCATTAATGTCATTCTCATTAGGTCCCAATATCATGGTAGGTCAGCTCATAATGAGACCTCCTATCCCTTAATTAATCCCTTTATGTTAAAATAATCTCCGATTATGATCAACCTTAAATAGGTTTCTTAATAGGAGGGGAGGAAAATATGCTCCTTAAGAGCACAAGATGACATGATTTTTTTTAATGATTAATCTTTATTGGTTGGTATTTCAACCCTAAAGACTCATTTTAAAGAAAGCATCTATAATGACTGAAATATTCCTCAAATTAATCATATTATGGTTCTCATGAGAGCTCATTAGGGTTTTATAGGGGTGGTCCACCATAAGAGGTTTTTCATCAATACCTTTGTAAGGGAAACTTGAAAATATTTGTTGGATGACAATTTGTTGAAATGAGCAGGGTAGGGTTAGGGTCTTGGCTTGTGAATGGAAAGTATTAAATATAATAATGACAAATCCCCTTGAATGACCTATTGTATGACCATAAAATATGAGGAAGAACCACCTAATCAATGATCAATGTCACTTTTACCTAATTTTGACAAGAATTACCTCAAGAGTGCATAATAACATAAATTTCAATAGCTATGCCTTAGGGAATTTCGGTTTCCAGACTAGTGGTGTCAAAATTTTATTTCATATGGAATTTTCATTTATTTTTTTTATACTACCATACCCTAATTTAGAGAAAGGAATATCTCCTTCAAGTGGAGGAGTAATTCAAGTGTAACCATGTGTATAACAATATACTAAACATGCTCACACTCAGGTTCAAAATGTAAACTTCAACAGAAACCAAATTATGATAAACCAACTTCTTTAGTTGGTATTGTACTAAGACTTGTTGAATGATGATGGAATAGGACATGCCAAGATTTTATATAGTCTACATGTTCATGGTTCTTTAACTCATAAAAAGTTGTTGACATGTACTCCTTTGATATGCAATGTAGGTCTTCCCTAACTTGATGGCTTCTCTCTTGAAAACATACAGGATTTGGTGAAAGGCGAGAGAGAAACTCCTCAATCTCGGGCTTCTATGTTTTTCTTCAGATTGACAAGGATGGTTAAGGGAAATTCTAGGGTTTTGTTCATGAACTTCAATAATAGTTTTCGAATAAGTTCCAACCATAGGTTGCTCATCTAATGGTTTATGGATTAAATTTTTTCCTGAGGTAAATGGTTTGTGGTAATAGGGGAATTTTATTAATTCACTCTGCTCCCATCTCTAAAATATATGACATTATATTCGATAGGGGAGTGAGTATGAAAAATAGGTGTTTTAAATTGATGTGCAACTTGATTGTTGGAATAGGGTTTGGTTAGACAAATGGTTGGGACCATAGAGAAGGATAACATGGTGGTGCATTCAATGGTAAATGCAATTGTTGTGGCTTAGGTGATGGAGGTTTCAAGGCAAATTTCCCTATAGAGTGAGCTCCAAATCGTCCTTGAGGCTGCGGGAATATCTAGCTCAAGGGAGACAACCATTGTAGTAATAAGGTAGGGTTTTGAATTGTAGGAGGATTATAATTATTCCATGGAACTGCAGAGTTATATATCTACTAAGGAGCCTATTGAGTATCATAATCATTAGTCCAAGTATTAAATGATGACGAGTTTTGAGTTATACCTGGTGGTCAATTTATTTCCTTACTTGATTCCACAAATACTTGTTGTAGCCCTAGCAATGATGGGAAAAAAATTGTCGAGTGATCCTCCTTGAAATTCTTTTGTTCTTCTTACAAATCATCCATTGAAAATATTTTGTAACTCCTATTTTTGTAGCAAATTTTAAAATTTGAGAAGAAAGTTCTTGAGAAATCTTACCAATCTTGGAGATTCCACTTGAATACAAATGCATAATTCACAAACATCATCATATGGTAAGTAAAAAACATCACATGCTCCTATTAGATTTAAAGGTTCTAAAAAATCATCTTTGATTCCTTTAAGTATGCTTGTTTTCAAGTTCCCTTTCACAAACTATTTATGTTTTTATTTTTTAAAGTTGTATTGAAATCGCTCCACATAGTCCTCCAAAATTTCATTCACCCCTTGTATCATTATGAAAATAGCTTCATTTCCTTAGCAGTAGTCATGGTATTTTTTCAAGAATACATTCTTCAGGTCTTACCATGTTTGAATGCAGCTCCTTCCAAGGGTCATCAACCATTGGAGAGTTGTTCCTTTAAGAGTAAGAGGAAACACTTGCAACCTTTGAGCATCAGTACAATAACCGTATCTTTTACAAAGTACCTCAAACTCAAATAATAATGTATTTGGGTCTTCATTTGTCAAACCATGAAATTTTGGTAGAGAAGATGCGGGAATATTATGTATTTGTACCAATCCTCATGGATATTTGATAGAGAAATCAAAGGTAATGATGTGTTCCATTTCATCACAAAATAAAAGAAGTTCCCCATGTACTACTTGAAGACTCCTCCTTTGAATGTTTCTACCAACTGACTAGTGAAATAGGTGCATTGGATGATTGATATTAGCCCCAAACTCCTCATTGAAAAATGCCTCAAAATACCATTTTTTATTCCCAACAAGCTAGCTGGTGTATTTTATCATCATATATATATATGAGGGTTCTTATGACACCCTAGAAATGAAAACAAAAAGCGCAGGAAAGAAAAAAAAATTGCAAAAAAAGCTAAGTAAAGATCAAACCAAATCGTGGTAGGTTACCAAGGTCAATCCCCTAAGTGTCTCCCCAATAATAACACCATAGGGTTGGGTGTAGTATAGGGTATATGAATGGACCGACATTTAATATCAATATTGGGTATGTGTACTTTGAGACACGACACTAGAAATTCTAGAGAATGACTTTGGGAACCAACAAAACAAAACATTAATCTAATTTGGAAAATGATAACACATGGAGTTCCTACACTAGTCAAACGTATGCTCTAATACTACACTCAAAAACATTCATTAGAAACAAAACCATAGCTATTGCAAACACCAATCTTGCAATCTACCAACAGTTGGAAGCAAACCCTAATTATTGAAATACAACCCTAATTGTTGATAATTGAAAACCTCTTAACTATTAGCAATTTAAAGAACAGACCCTAACTAGTCACAAACCCTAGATACTAATCAATTCATAATCATGAGCGTTTCTTCCTAACTGAACTAAGAAAATCAAATTCTCTACAAAACAAGTGCTGCATGCAGCCGATAGTCCCTGCCTATATAATCTAAAAATTAACAAATTGCCGATGTCAAAGCTGTTGCAAGTGTGTAACAATTGTTGCTATTGGCACAGAGAAAGGCACTGCAAGTGGAGAGAAATGGCTCGTGTATTAAGTCAACGTCATATCCCAATAGCCACATATTACCACGTAGCTACGCTTTAAACATTGAATTGTATTTGGCACATTCAACCGATGACGTCTCATTTAACACGCAAAGTCGTTGGTTGACATGATCACGATCAATTTCAGATATCGATTTAAGTCGTCGTGTTTTTATTCATTGATTGGCATAACAATTTAGTGGATTTAACTTCTAAGAGCCCTCAAATCTTTATTAATTTCAAATCCCAAAATTCTCTTTTAATAGTGACTTAAAAATATGTAGAAATAAATTACATATATTTGAAAGAATGAATCGTCCATTAAATTGTTTTAATTATTATAGTTTCAGAATTTTGTGTTTTAAAATCAATTGAATTAAAAAAATATAATAATTTTATGCATAAATTACTACTCGTGAAGCAAAAACGTATTACTGTACTTCATATTACTTTGAATTTAACATTGGAATTCCATCAAACTATAAAAAATCTGGCCCTCGCATGAGAGCCAAGTGCCTATGTGGGCCCTCGCATGAGAGCCAAGTGCCTGACCTGTCCGTCCTTCTGCGAACATGTTTATATCGGACCTACTAGGTGTCTCAGACCCTTCGCTCTTGAAGAATAGTAGGCATTACCTGTCCTTACCTTAATGTCCTATTTTGGTCTTACGCTATTGTCGATGGCATAAGCATGTGATTCATCGGTGAATTTGGATCATGGCTTCACTCACTGGTTTGGCTGGGGCGTTGCTGGGCGAAGTTGTTGGGCAAAGATCGGCATCATGATGATAGCACGACAAAACGGTCTATGGGGTAGGTTGGTGCAGCATCGGGACGACTGGTTCTAGCACGACAAAACGGTCTATGGGGTAGGTTGGTGCAGCATCGGGACTGCAGACTAGATGTAATTTTTTTTACGGTTTTACAAAATAAAAATTACTGATTTTTATTTGGTAAAAAATATCAAAAAATCGATGTAATTTATGAAGTAATTTTATTTTAAAATTTATCTAATTTTATTTCTTTAAAATATAAAACAACATTAAATACACATTCTCACGCCTTGTAAAAGGCAAGAAATAACTAGGACTGGAGACACTCAATGTAATTTTTTTTACGGTTTTACAAAATAAAAAATACTAATTTTTATTTGGTAAAAAATATCAAAAAATCGATAGAATTTATGAAGTAATTTTATTTTAAAGTCTATCTAATTTTATTTCTTTAAAATATAAAATAACATTAAATGCACATTCTAACCCATTAAAACCGCTCACATCCAGACAGATGTATTTATACATATTTTGACGCGGGAGGGGGACCGCAGCCCAAGTACGGAATAGAGCTTTCTTTGGATCGAGGAGGCCTAGCCGTCGGTCTGGTAAAACAAAAACCGTTTAAAACAAAGCAAACACCACGATGTATATACAGTGAACATAACCATTTAAAACTAACAACAATCACGATGTATATATAGTGAATATATCCTATTAGGAGAGCTTTCTCTAGATCGAGGAGGACTGAACGTCGGTCTGGTAAAACAAACACCATATAAAACTAAACAACCAACACAACGTATATACAGTGAATATAACCATTTAAAACTGAGCAACCATCACGACGTATATACGGTGAATATATGCTATTATTTCTCTGGTCTGTTGCCGTCCCATGCCAACACGATGTCTTTAAGGCCAGGCCTCAGATCTTGGCTGCAGAACTTACTGTATTCCAGTGTATCCCCGCCGGTCTTCCGAAGCTCTCCCACGAACAGCGAGGGCGTGACTTCGAAAATCTCGGCATCGATCGAAAAATGCCCCTTCCATCACTGCTCTGATCCCTTCAGCTTCACCTTGAATTCCTTCGATTTCTTGAAGCTGAAACGAAACAGACTGGCAATCTCCTCCAGCTTCGACAAATGCCCCTTCCGTCTTAACCTGCACAGAAAGAAGGGGTGCTGTTAAATAACAAAACAAATACCTGGTACAGAGTACTTAGGCATCTTGCATTTTCTAGGGCTGAGAAAAAATGAAGACCTGGTACAGAGTACTTAGGCATCCTGCATTTTCTAGGGCTGAGAAAAAATGAAGAAAAGCTGACAATAACAACAAAACTGCCATGATAAGAATAAAAAGAGAGGAGTAGATTAAGATCACCAATCTGATACAAAGTTTTGACCAACTTAAGGTAAGTCCTAAAGTCTACAATAATGTAAAATAATACCTTGGCAGTCCAGCATTTCCCTTCACCTTTATGAATGGCATCTACTAAACCGGTGTAGTTCCAATTCGTT
Organism: Pinus taeda; assembly: GCA_000404065.3. Lineage (NCBI taxonomy): Eukaryota > Viridiplantae > Streptophyta > Pinopsida > Pinales > Pinaceae > Pinus > Pinus taeda. The sequence goes on from APFE031099434.1 coordinate 134,469, forward strand.
ATGACATTGTATGGGCCATCATGTATTTCAACTTCTATAGTATATCCTCCATTATTAATCAGAAACATGATAGGATTCTACCCATTTCGAATCATAGTAGACACATCCTGGACTGTCCCCTGTTGAAATAAGGAAGAATACATTTAGAGATAAAAACTTACTGATTTTTGGACAAAACAGATAACCCTAAGGAATTTAATAATTCAAATAGAGATTCATTGTTATTCATTAAATAAAATATTACAGAATTTTATATAAAAATCCTTGCATCTACACCTGAAAGATTCCATCACCAATGCATGATATTAAACGCTTCTCTGGCGTTGCGTAAGCATATACCAGTGTTGCTCCTATAGACCAGCCTATTGATCCATACTGCATTTGGAACTCATACCTACCAAACATACATTTAGCTCAACGAGCAAACAGCTACAAATATAGAGAAGAAAAATCCATTGCAAACGGATCCACTGCTGAGATCTATATTCTGTTTCAATGTTTTCTTTCGACGAAGAGCTTCTACTTCGGAAACTGGCCACTGTAAAAGCCGCATTCTTGTGGTGCTGTCTAGCCAGATGGTTCTTGGAATCGCCTTTACAAGAAAACCGCATACGTTAAAAAGAAAAAAAAACGTAAAACATATAAATACAGCAACGCAATCAGATTATTAGCTTGAGAGTGATTTCGATGAATTAAAAACGTTTTTAAATATTTGTTTCCTAATATTACACACTAAAATCAAAAGGGATTGCGTATGTACACTAGATTAAATTAATCAGTTGAAACGAGTCAGGAATTTTTGTCTAATCCCTTCTTTTCTGAATAACAATTTCTCGTCTTGTTTCATAATCAAAAGAAGAGAATATTGCTAACCAAGTAAAGAGTCTTCACGCACAAAACTAAGGAGATCTAATGTCTACAAATGATAAAGTTTCACTCAGAAAGTCTCCTTATCTTGAAAACAAGAATGTCTTATCCATCTCCCTCAACATTTAATCTAATTAATCTCTAGTACATACAGACTTTACCTTAACACCGGCCCAACAGAATTTTATATAAAAATCCTTGCATCTGCACCGGAAAGCTTCCATCACCAATGCATGATATTAAACGCTTCTCTGGCGTTGCTTGAGCATATCCCAGTGTTGCTGCTACAGACCAGCCTATCGATCCATACTGCATTTGGAACTCATACCTGCCAAACATACATTTAGCTCAACGAGCAAAAAACTTCAAATATAGAGACAAATATACTTACGAACAGAGTACTATGAGAGTGACAAATAGAGCAACATAATAGTAGGTCCCTCTCATCAGAGAACAAACATTTCTCTTTCATCACTCATTGCTGCAAATCCTGCCATTGCATTGCTGCCACTCCTGCCATTGTAGACTTCGACTCTGAATCCTATCCAACAACAGTCTCACCAGAAACCTTCATCCGCAGATGGTAAAGACAAATTTCATAGTGTGTTTGGTGGCAAGAAATTGAGAGGTGGTGGTAGCCAGCGACCTGAGAGGTGGCAAACGGTCGCAGACAGTGGTAGCCACCTGCCTGAGAGGTGAGAGGTGGCAGCTATATAATAAACTTTGCATGCGCCCAAGTTTCATGTTTGTCACCACAATTTTCCAGACTTTGGATAGAATATAACTTGTCACCACATTTTTGCATTGGTATAAGCGAAGCCTACAATAAGAGGTCCTTTTTTGCCCAGCCAAAAACCTTCGTTAAAATTTTGATAGACGAAAAATGTCATTCTAAAACATTGGTTAAACGATGATAAGGCCAAAAAAAACTGGTCAACGAATGAATTAATGCACGGTCAACAATCTATCGATCGCTAATAGTCCCAGGCATGAACTAATAAATCTTCTCTCATTCAATTCAAAAATCCAAACAACCAAGTCTATTGTGATTATGCTCTTGCAAACTAACCTTCTAACAAAATTAAATGTGTAGACAAGAAAGATTCTATATTTTTTTAATCCTCTATAATAAAACATATGTGCACTTATCAACCAACCAAAATATCACACAAAAATATACACATATCCTTTCTCGATTCCGAGGCTCAATATTCCTAAAATCTATGCATGCATTCTTCAAGCTTGGAAAATTATGGAATAGCATATGCTTAAAATACATTACCACAAATCTCAATAAAGAATACAATATATGGAAAATTCTTCTAAAAAGAACACCCCTGCAAACACTATGCAAATTCTCGATAAAACCCATAGGGCACACATTTTCTATTCATTTTTTTCAACGTAGAGATCAATGTAACTTAATATACCACTGATGCATGAAATGCAAGCTGCAAATCTTTCAAATGAGCTTATAGTCCCAATGGAATTAGATTAAAAAGGAGGAATTTCCAATTCTCTGTCAATAGTTATTTAATGTTTCAAATTATTTAACTCAAGTGCTGGTACAATTGAAGCTTATAAAAAAATACAAATTGGCACCATTGTTATGAATTCTAAATATCATAAAACAAACATCAATCTTTGTTTCCATGGAAATAAATCAAAAATTTAGTTTATTAAGGTTCATATATCTATATTTATATATATCTATATAATATATTTTATATATAATATATTCTTTATATATATATATAATATATATATATATATCTATATATATATATATAATATAATATATATTTTATATTTTTTTTATTTATGTGCCACAAAATCTTGAACTCACAAACTAACAACAATCAATTTCTATCTTAAGTGCACAAATCATAAATCAATGCATTCATGCGTTTTCTTGTCAAAATATTTTGAATTGCATGGATCATTACCAATACATATGCTTTGCCTTATGTATATGATCATTGAGAACCAATGCATCAAAAATCAATCACTACAAGTTTTTATTTTATGATTTGCACTAATCAATATCTCTAGAACTTGTTGCAAATCATTCAAACAACACAGATATGGTGCAACTTAAATTGTAACTTGAATAAAAGGCTCCAAAACATTGAAAGCCTAGATTATGTATTGTGAGACAAAGAATTTTTCAGACAAACCCCATCTTTGTAGTCTTCAATTATATCAGCGACATGTATCTATAATCATAATGTTTCTAAATCTAAAATTATATATCAAAAATAAAATGTAGGGGTGTATATATCATAGGTAGAGCATGCAAATATACCATCCACACATCAAGATGAAAACTAAAATTAGCACACAAATTTGTTAAATCTGTAATCTGGTTAACTAAATGTGAAAGGAGGAGGGAAAAAATCTAGATTGGTGGGAACAACCAACCAGCTCATGCCTCCTTTAATAAATTTAGATCACAGAAAAGGAATTAGATAGGAAATTAAATTATAGAACATGGCATAAAAACTTTGCATTAGATCTACTCTGTCTCTACATTGTGATTCAAATGCTCAGGGTCCAAACTTTCAACATAAGACTAGAATAACATCCTCTCCCTTCGTAGGCCATGGCTATGCTTTTTATGAAGGTTACAAGACGAATTTTAGCTCTAAGAGCCCAATTTTTCAATTCTGGAAAGTTATGCATTTTTAACAAATTAGCCTCAAAGAACCATGTATGACTCTCAAACCATGACGAAATTTAAAAAAAATATTTGGAGTGAGCTTGATCTGCTATAATTTCAACAAAACTAACGTTTTATAATTCCAAGATTCTTATTCATATCTACATAAATAGAGGACAAAGTTTGTAGTTTGAAAACTGTGTGAATTTAGGACTAAATTATTAATTATTTTCTAAAAATTGATTCATACAACTTGGGTGCATTCCAACTCATTTGGAGGTGTTAAAACATCATTTTGGACATAAACCATCTTCGATTTTCCTTGAAAGTGTGTCGATATGTCAAACCCCCAACTCAGTGTAGGAAATTCCTTGTTGGTGTAGGAAATTCCTTGTTGGTGTAGGAACTAAACCACACTTAGTAAATCACCATCAATGAAGGGAAGTACATTTTACCTTGAGCAAATATTCAAAATTATCTCTTACAAGTGTAAGCAACAACCCACTTGTTATGTTTCAATGATCAAATTAATCTATGTGTCCATTCCGTTGGTGTAGGATCTTTTATGCCTAATGCAGGAACGAAACAAACTGCATTAACAACATTTTAATGAAAATTAATCCTAAAAATACATATAACGAAGGTATTATTATATAAAATACAAATCATGTGCAAATCTTCGCTATTGCATCAAAATAATGTACAAGGGCAAGATAGAAGTTCATAAGCTGGTAAAACAAGGGAATAAGAAGGGCATGATATGGGTAAAAAGATGCATTAAATACAAAAATTTTAAGGCCTCATAACCTTAACCATACAAACCTGGGGTGGTTTCAACTTACCACAAACATAAAACTTACATTGATTCATTTCAAGCAACCGTAAACCTTCTTCTCACATAACAAGTGGTCATTGAGCACCACTTATTCTCTTATGGAAAGTGGTTATTGAGGAGTGTTTCCTCTTCAATGGGTGTATACTTTCCTCATTAGGCATCAAATTAACTAAGGTATATTCAATTTAAATTTTAATTCATGCCCTTCTAGCCCTTTCCTTTCTATACATTATTTAGGAACCAATAAACTACTTAGGAGATGTTGTTTTCCATGGATTCACTACATCTCAATTTTTAACACACGTTACTATTATTTACCCTACTTAATGTCATTCTTCTTGCATGCATCTTCATCTCCCATTTTCTTCTTCATTAGCTTCTCTTGTCTTTCTTTTGGATACTTCTACTACTTTATTCTTTTTCTTTCTCTTCTCTTTGTTGCATCAAATTGGCTAAGGTACATTCAATTTAAAATTTAATTTAGGCCCATCTAGCCTTTTCCTTTCCATACAAACATTTCCTTTATATGCATTATTTGGGAACCATTATACTATTTAAGGGATGTTGTTTTCCATGAATTCAATGCATCTGCATCTCAATTCTAAACACATGGTACAATTATTTACCTTGATTAATGTCATTCTTATTGCATGTATCTTTACCTTCCCTTTTATTCTTCTTTAAATTCTCTTGTCTTCCTTTGGGTACTTCTACTACTACATTATTTTTCTTTCTCTTGTCTTTGTTGCGTCAAACTTTGTTAATTTCCCTTGGCCTTTTTTACACTTCTCTTTGGTTGCAACATTCTTTTTCTTCCTCAAGTCGAAGGGTCCTTTCTCTTTGACATCATCTTCATACTACATTATATTCTTTGTACATATTTCTTGCACTTTTCTCTATCATCATGTTTTGTCTCATAGTTTGCCTCTTTATCTCTTGATTTGTTTGCTTCATTCATGGAATCATCTTCATATTTATTTTTCTTACATCTTATTTGTTCATGTTGCTTATGATTTGTCTTTCATCTCTTCTTCATGGAGTCTACCTCTTTTTCTCCCTTCCACATATAATTTTGTCACGTTCTTGCATAATTCTACCTATAAATATTTTATAATGCCTACATAAATTATTTCTTATGTGAGGAACATCTCCATACAAAAATTCACTTACAAATACATCCTTACAAAAATATGTTTCTTTCTGGGTTGTAAAATGTCCAAAATGAAACCTATGACACTTAGCTTGGAAAAAATTAATTGATGCACCAATGGCATGACTTCAATTTCACTTTACTTAGACTTGAAACTCTCAATAACTCTCACATAATGATTTGACCATGTTAAACTTGGCCACTGAGTATTATCACTCATGCACCCCTCTTTATATAATACATAAATCACCCTTTGATGACTCAAGTATTAACTTGAATCCAATTCTCAACTTTGTCTTCCATTTACTCTTCACGTCAATAATTTGACTTTATCTTTTAACTTGACCTTTCAATGACCTCTTATATAATAACCTAAACATTTACTTGACTCTACTTTATAACATAAACAATATCCTTCAATTCGAACATGAACTTGACATGACTATCTTTCCGTTAGCAAATTGGATTGTTATATCAATGAAGGCTTTGTTGTGATTCCAATTGTCACATGACTTACAAATATTTTGAATGTTTTATTTCGTTAGCCATCTAATCCTTTATTTATTTACAATTATTGTCTAGAAACATAGTTCATTTCAAATATTAATACATAATAGCATTTATTGGAGACAAGTATAAATGACTATACCATACCTTTTACAATAGTTATAATTTCTTTTCTCTTTAGGTAGCAAGCACTACATGTGAAATGATACCTCTCTTTTTAGTTGCCACATGTTTTACATGGACCTATTGAGATAAATACAAGAAATATAATTAATTTGGATGTAGTGATTATCAAAGTGTATATTGGTGGCCACCCACCTATTCCACCTATACCTCCAGTCAATTTCATCAGTTTCCTTGATTATAGAAACATTTATTATTTTTAATAGTTTTTAGATCTTGAACTTATGGAACTATTTTAACCCCCTAAACAACGTTTTTTTGAGGTCCGTGGTAGGCCCATGGTTGTAGGTAGGGGCCTTCCATAAATAATTTAGTACTTGGAGATATATTTCCAATGAGATATCGTACGCACCAAATGGAGATCATATGACCAAGTTATGACCCCGGAAGTTGGATGCCCAACTAACCCCAACAGGGCCCACAAACTTTTGGTGTTCCATATCATGGGGTTAGAGTTTTGGTTGTTTAGGGTTTCCCTTTGTTGTTAAATAATAAAAAGGCCCTTGAGCCTCATTGTAACACAATTTAGAGGCATGCAGCTGCCACGTCTCTTCTCAGCAATAAGTTATCATCTCTCGATCTAGTTTATTTCCATTCTGCTGGTAAGCATCTCTAAGTTATTTGATATTAATGAAATGAATATTTATTTCTATTGCATATTTGTATTAATGTTTATATGTGTATTATGTTGTGTTCCTTCATAAGTCTAGATCAAGTGACAACTTTGGTTATGAGTTGTGTCTGCTTGCCATGACAAAAAAATCACATAATTTGTTTTTAGGCTTCCAATAATTGATCTCTAATTTGCTAAAATGATCTCATTCTAGTTTGGCATCTACAAGTGGCCTATTGTTCTCATATCTTTACATCTAACTTGTGTGTTACTTGAACTTGTTTCTACCTAGTCCTTTTAAGAAAAATTCTTTTTTTTTTCAATATTTCAATTTTGTATTCAAATAAGTCACAACCACAAGAATTCTAGTTTTCAATAAAAACAAATGAAAAGTAATTATACCAAAAAATCATCAATTGCACTTTCATGCACGCGATCATATTTTCTTTCGTATTGAATATAACACTCATCTTACAATGAATTTTTGTAACCACCCCTCCCATATTTACCCAGTTTCACCGGCCTGTCGGGTTAAAATTAGAGAAGGAGTTACTATGACATGATCCAACCTCCTAGGTCCCATTAAGGAAGTGGGTTCAACTGTGGAAGACAAAATAACATCTCATAACATCCTACGAGGACTAAAGGTCTTTCAGAGGCTGAGTAACCACCCCAAGTAACCAAAACCTGAATTGGGTACCCTCTTCTTTGACCTGGGTCCCTAATTGCTCCCATAATAATCCCTCCATGTGGATATAAGCCTCCAATCACACAAACAAGCCTACATTCATGCAGTTGCAACCTAAAATGTCAAGTTTAGAGCATTCGGTCCTTGATTTTGAGCCTAAATTCTAGGTCAACCTCTACACCACTACCTAGAACTCAGTGAGACCTTTTAGAATCAATAATGACATCAAGATAAAGCTATTCATATAAAATTTTATCAAGTACTTGACCTAACCAGGCCTAACCATGATAGTCATTTCGTCAAACATATTGCAAACATGTAATCTACAAGCCATGAATGCAATTTAAACATAGGGGTTCGATTCTTATTTGAGAATCATCAAGAAGGTCTAATGCCCTATCATAATAGTTGAAATAACATCTACTATCTCATTAATTAATTAACCATTCATCAACAAGAAAAACATATTAAGAGCCATAGCTAGAATTGTTATAACCCTATTTTCCACTCCATTGTAGTGAGAGAAACCCAATATCAACTTACCTTTTCTTTTACTTGTGTGAGATTTGTCCCATGATAAAAGGGTGGAATTACATGATTGATCAATTTCTCATAATTATTTTTCCAAAATATTATAATTATTTCATAATTGAGATAATTGAGAAAAAAACTCATAATTGTGAAAAAGGTTTCTAGAGTTTTCCATTCCCAAGGAGATCAACTTGACACACTTGTGTATGAGTTGGCTAGTATCCATTGTTTTCATAACTTCTCAAGCCTTTAGGTGTCTAGATACATTCTCTTGAAGGATAGAATGAGCCTTTATAATCTCACCAAGAGGAAAGGGTAAGGGGGGGAGTATCCAAAATATTGCGCGAGAGCTCTGTGGTATTGGAAGAGAATACCATACTACAAGTTCTAGGAGAGGATCTTATTTCTTGAAGGTATATTGATGTACTTTCACTTATATAATTAATAGAAACATATGTTTCTTCCCTATAACTGTTTGTATTCAGCATGCTTTATAGTTGTTTCTATGATATTTTGATCTCACGATCTTCCAAGGAAGGTCACTTGTTGTCTCTATTTGTTGGTGGTTGTGTGTAGGGATCAAGATTAGGTATTGACAAGGTAGATCGCTCGAGTGGAGCGTGGGAATTTGCATCAGACCCAAAATCCTTCCCCAACCTACGAGGAGGCGAGGAGCACACTTATTTCCTTGTAGTATATGGAATTGAATTCCTGATGCATGTTTGATCACTTAGGTTGGGACACTATTATATCTCTATTTCTCTTTCCTTTTGCTATCTAGTGATCTCAACCAGGCATGATATCACAAAGAAATAACTCGCATAATTAAATGTAACATAATTGGTGCTTTCAACAAGATCATTTTCCTTTTTCCCTCTTTGTTTTAGATCTCCTCTTCTTCTTTTTGTTTTTTGTTTTCTCTTGTTCCCATTGAGTTCTATGTATATTTTTGGGTTTGCTTTGATCTCCACTGATTTTAATTGCTTCAGATCTAAGCCGATCTTAGTCCTTAAGTTTTATTTTTGTTTTTTTTATGGGAGAAGAATAGATCATTCATTTAAAATAAAATTATGGAATTTTATTTACATAATTTGATTGAACTGACCACATATTTGGATTCCTCTTGCAATTCTAGCCAAAAGAAAAAAAAAAATCTCTAAAAATTGACTTCGTATGGGGATTTTATGGCCGATTGAAATTAGGTAGTCGAATTGTTTCCCTAAACACTCCGACACAGAGTCATCCATGCATCCGGGAGATTCTAGATGCTCCCTTGTAGTTAGTGAGAAAGAGTTTGGACACTATGTTCCTTTTGTTGTGTGTGGGTCCGGTCTTTTAGCCTTGAAAAAAACAAATTTTTCTTCTTGAAGTTTTTGCTTTTGTTTTTACTTAGTTTGGGCCTTCTTCTTACTGGCTAGATTTCGTACATATCAGTTTATGTTTGCTTGATTTCCTTAGATTGAGCATTCATCATTGAGAGGAGTTTTTATCTTTGATTGGGCATTAATCTTCTTATCTTTCGCATATCTATTCGAGATATGTTTGATCTATGGTTTGTTGTTGCTGATAAGCTATTGTGTGTGTTTGGTTTGATCCATTTTGATCAATTTTCTTCCATTACCCTTTATCTTTGAAGATGATCTTGAATTTTTTTTGGTTTCTTTGGATTAAGGCTTGATTTTTTCCTCTATATCTCATTTCCAGATCTGATTCACTGTTTTTAGTGAATTTTTAGACCTGATATACATTTTACTTTCAAACTTTTATGGCTTTTCCTTAGTTTTGTCTCTCCTTGTTGGGCAATCTCTTTCCTCTTTTGGTCATTTTCGTCACAGTTGGTGGTGTTGTGATTGGTTGTGAATTTTTCATCTAGAAAATATCTTTTGAGTGTGTTTTCATTACTTTATATCACCCTCAGTTGATCTTGTTTAGGCCTTCCTACCTCTAGGGTATGGTTTTGATCTTTATAGAACATTGACCTTAGTTGAGCCATTGTGCTACAACCCTAGCTTGTTGATATTTCCTTCCTTCTTTCAATTTGGCTTTCGATTTGTTCGCTTTGGGTTTGTTTCTTTGATTGGGCTTTGTTTTCCTATTTGTGATGCTTTTGGAGTGCTTTGCATTCTTGCTTTGGAATTTTTTCTTTGGTTTATTTTTGGTTGATTTGGTTTTCCTTTTTGTTTTTTTTTTGGCTATTAATTCAAAAAAATTTCATTTCAAAATGTTTAGTGAAGAGGTGCATCATAATAGGCATTGGTGTGTTAGAAGGCTCTTACTCTCCCGTAGTTAGCATTCATCGAAATGCCAATCAAAAATTGCATATAGATGCATTAGGGTGACTAACAAAGAGTCATTCACACCATCTTAGTTTCACACTGCATCCCACTTGTGTAAATAAGAACCACTTAGAATCAACACAATAATAAAATTAACTAGATTTGCCTTTTATTTTTACTGGTAGTACACCAACACTAGCTTAGGCTAGGGTATTGTAGATAGGAGTGTGAGTTAACTACTCCAAGACTACAAAATCAACTTAGCAGCTTGTGATAGGGAGCTAAATCCATTTGTTGTAGTGCGTTCTAGGAATCCCTCCTCACAAAAGGGTCAAGCACGATGCCACACTTGGGCTAAGCAGGGTGACATGACCCTTTTCGCTTAGTTTTGAGTGGCACGATATAGCAAAATTTGCACGCATACAAACAATGTGATTTGCACACATAGAATTTGGGGACCACTTGGAAGGTAACTCTCAAGGGGGTTTCATTCTTGGCTCTTTTTTGGGGTTCAAGTATCCTACCCTTATGTGTGGATTTGTGGTGCAATTGTCCCCCCAAGTCATGTTATTGTCAATGGTGACCATAGTCATCTATATTCCTAGGGATAATACACAGGTGTAGGGTCGGGGTCATTTTCTTTACACCAAGGAAAAATATTATTCATACTCTCTCAATCCTCTCAAGTGGTGTTCCACATCTTGTGAGGGCACTTGTGCTGAGTTCACAGCTAAAAGGGTTGGGAAGTAGGTCACTAGTATAACTATTCCACCTTCAGATTCTTTGTATTTTGGTTTGTGTGTGCTATCTTCTAGGATGTTTCTAGTGTGTGTGTTTGGTCCAGGTCAGTAGTCTTAGCCTTAGGGAATTTTCACTAACATTATTGTGTTTAAATTATAATTTATCACCATGGCTGAATTTGTTCATCGATGGTCAGGTCGTCTTCATAGTTTACCTCCTAAACGAGGTGGACTTTTTACTCTTACATGAAGAGTGTCTGTCGGTGCTCAAGACTTAGACAAAAACATTGTCTTGGAGTTTATACCTAGTCCTTCTGGTAGTGATCTGATTTTTGTTGAGACTTTGGCAGATGACTCTGATGCTCCTGCCAATCCACCTTTGATTAATCCATTAGAACCTGAGTTATTGTGGCTAAACCCTGACGGTTCTACACCATTCTATACTTATGTGCATTTTTTTGTAATTTACGCTATGGCATATTATGATACTTCCTTACCTTCTGCAACAACAATATCAGATTCCATGTCATCATTGCCACCTCTTAGTGTGATTATATCCACAACTTCGTCCACACCTCTCACTTCTTCTTGGGGAATTCCACCAGTTTCTTCTATAAATCACGCAAATTTCTCAAAATTTTCCATGCCCACACCATCTCCTATGCCGACCATGGTGCCTTAGCCTAGTCAGCTGGTAGGCTCTAGAATCTTTGCACCACACTTTTCACAACCAGCTATTCTTATTCCTCAGTTAGGAATGGTTTCTTGTGGTAATATGTGGGGGTGATCACCAGTTGTTTGTGGTCATCCTGGGGGGATCCCTACTTCTATTACATCATATGCTTGGTATAGTTCACTCTATGGAGGGGCGCCACCTACTAGTACTTTTACTAGAGGGCCTAGTTTACCTGGGGCAATTGCGCTGCTAGTATCATTTCTCACATGGGTTATCCCCCTTATGTCGGTCCTATTGCGCAAAGTAGTCCTTCTTTTAACCTTGGGTACAACCCCATCAACAACCATGCTTTTTGGGGTCCTTTTATCTATGGTGGTACTTTCCCTAGGGCACAACATCCATTTACCAGTCATGCTAGCTCGCAATATTCTTATGTTGGGGTGAACCCTTTTCCTCACCAGCAGGTGCATCATTCTACTCCTTATATGGGGGGACCACATGATTGGTTAGGGGCTTCTCCTTCCTATGACCCATTTAGCCAACTTCACAATCCATTTTTATCTTCTCTTGATTTACTGGATTTGGTCAAATTGACTAATGACCCCATCCGTCATGATCCCTGGTGACCACTTGTACCCACCAAATTACCATTAGATATTCCCAAGTTTGAAGGAAAGCTTGGGGAGAATCCATCCGATCACATTACCACTTATCATTTGTGGTGCTCATCCCATTTTTTGGTGGATAATTATGGTAAACTTAGCTTATTCCAACATACATTCACTAGGGATGTCGCAAAGTGGTATATTGAGTTAGATACTACATCTTATGATGAATTTTCCTCCCTAACTCAAAAATTCTTTACACACTTCCAGTTTCCTACTCAGTATGATATCGACTCTAACCTCTTGTCCAAATTCAAACAAGATGATGCCACCTTAATTTATGATCACATTCATGAGTGGTGTCATTGCAAGAGGTTATGAGAACCAAGTTACCTCATGAAATATTACGTAAATGGTTCATTCGTTCTCTCTAACCCCAGATTTCTAAAGATGTATCCATGTTTGATTTGTTACTGATGAATAAGCCATTTTAGGTACCCAACAATTGGATCTTATCTATTCATAGTTGGGTATGCTCTATAAAGTGTTTCCTAATGCTCCTATGCCTTCTATTGACCCTCCCAAACCTGTTCCTGGCCCACATGTTGATGGCGCAATTGGGTTTGTTTCTAATTCCATGAGCCAACTTGCTACCTATATTGGGAAATTGATTGTAACATATCAAGCCTCAGTAAGTGTGTATGGCTCTACTAAAGCACCCTCTCCTTAGCAGTCCACCGATCTTGTAATGATGAATTCCACTCAAGTGAAAAACAACCAACAATCTGGTTGTAAAAGGAATAATAAGAGGAATAAAAAAAGAATCAAAATTTTTGGGAGTCCCAACACAACCTTCAAATTCAGGGAGGGGGCACTAGTGAACATATTTGTAAAGTCAATTTCCCCTGGAAAATTTTTCAAGATCACTAACTTACTCACGAATGCCCTCTAATGGATGAAGTCCATAGGCTTCTTTCATCACCGTCTACTCAACAGCTTGTTGTTTTGACTCATTTGTTCCCTCCACAACCCCAGCAACAGATGGTTTCTCAACCTTCTCGACCTCCATAAAGGGGAAATGAGTGGTCATCTTCCTATCCTCCTCATAGTTAATTCATTTTCATGTGCAAGGAGGATGTCAATGTGACTATGCAAGCCAAATATTACAATGTTCCTAAGTCAAGTTCTCTCTCTAAGGACTCATCAACTCCACTACCTTCCACTGGTCCCCTCACTTTGGATAAGTTTGTAGAACCTATTTTTCGCTCCCCCAAGGGTGTTCTCCAGAAGAAGACACCCAATCCTTCTCCTAGGGTTGCTTATCATTATAGTATTGTTGAATATCTTTCCTAGACTATTCTCAGTAGCACAAAGCCTTGTTGTCTTCCATTGGTGGATTTGACCTTTCTGACCATAGTCTCAATGCTTTTAATGCTATCAAATTTTCTCCTCCGTTTTCCCATTAGATTTCTTTTCAAATCATTGTGTGGATTTTCGACAAGAATATTCATCACACTTTGGTAGATGAAGGCTCTTCCACATGTGTTATGATTAGTATCCTACTGGAAGTCTCTTGGATCTCTGATGCTCATCATGTCCAACACCACTCTCCAAGCCTTTGGCAATCACAACTTTGTACCTAAAGGGGTTCTTCCAAATTTTTCCATTGAGTTAGGAGGGAAAGCTCTATATTTTTATGTCAAAGTTTTCAACACCTCATCAGATTAAAACCTACTCCTTGGTCATAGTTGGTTTTATGCGATGAACGCAATTGTCTTGTTTGTCTTTTGTTTACTTTTCTTTCATCATGAATTTGAAATTGTCACTATCAATCATCTTGACTCATGTGTGTCATCAACCCATATTTCCACCATAGGAAATTCACTACCACTCGTGGGAGATCACCCTGGTCAATTTCATAATGTTGGAGTTGGAAACTTTAAAATTTCCACTCTTATAGGAGTTTTTCCTCAAATCCATCCACCCAACACTCCTTCTACTCCTACCACTGCTCGTTTCCATATGATATCTTCTGGCACTTGTGGACCCCATAGATCTCCTAATCCTTGGGTGGTGCCTCCTACTCCTATGGAAGTTGATCAAGCTAGCGAGCACCCTTCACCACTTGTTGTGGTAGAGATTGCCTCTTCAGTAGTCCCGTCAGTACCTCCTGACGCTGGTAAAAAAATCCATCACAATATGGAATATGACCAGGTTCCTTTGCCCACACGGGCCATCACTCTACTTGTTCCTCGTGACTCCCTTGATGACAATTCATCTTCTCGACAAGTCATGTTGGAGGTCATGGATTCACATAATGATCATCTTAGGGAGGTTACACCTCTTCATGCCTCTAATCTCCCCTATGTGGAATGAGTAGATCCTGGCACTTTAAATCTTGAATCAACTTAGGGGCACCTTCCCGGTGTTCCTTGTAATTTGCACCCATGGACCAAGTCAATCCTTGGGATTCTACTATTGAAATTGCAGGTGAATTTCCCAAGTATTGACCACCTGTCGACGAGCACCTTGTACCTCCTTTATGTCTTGACTCCTTTATGTCCTCAGGTTAGGTTTGAGAGTGCGAGTATGTTAGACTATCCCTTGCATGGTCAACCTTTCTAGATTAGGAAATTTTATTTCCTTTCACATGGCCCCACATTGGTAAGCCATATGGTCCCCTTAGCCTCCATGATTTTGTGTATAGAAGCCCTTGTCCTGTGCTTAGATGTGGACACACTTTAGTGTGACCTACTAGAATATGTTGTGCTTGTACACATTGCACATAGGAGTGTGATGATATAACTATTTTTTGTTTAGTGTGTGATGCGAGTATTTGTCATTCCTTAGTCATGCAAAAAATCCAAAAACATTATAAAACTCAAAAAATAAAATAAAATAAAATAAAATATATGTTCTTGGTTTTTATCAAACCTATAATTTATGTCTTTCATTGTGTCATTTAACCATGGGTCCAGTCTTCCTGGATGGTTTTTACAGGACATGGTGCCATTTTTATTGTGACATCCTACGAACCTTAGGTACATTTCTCTTGAACCTAGCATATAGGGGTAGGTTATTTTCGCCATCATCATTGCATTTTTACCATCAATGCCATATTTATGCCTTAGGTCCAGCCCCATCAAGTTGAAACTTTAGCCACTTTCATTTATGCACATCGTAGCTTGGTGGTAGAACTTAATTGATCATGGATACCCTAGTTAGCACATATTTTCTGTCTTGGTGTCCATGAAATTGATTTCATTCATGTTTTCCGAACCCCTCCTTCTGACCCACCATGACCAATAATTTGAGCCTCATGTCCTCTTCTTCATCATATTTCTGGCTATACCCCAGGAGGATTCCACACTTCTACCTTGTGATCGCCATTTTTTTAGCCTTTTTTTGCAGGTGGAGCCTTGGTTTATCTTTTCCATTGTCATCATCTGCTTGGCCTATTATCCACTTTCACTTGGTGTTTTACCCTTTCTTGGAGGAACCACTGCAATGAGTGGTCCTATTAGCCAACCTCTTGTCATCATTATGTCATGAGTAGTTCCATCATTACCGGAGACAATTTTTATCCTTTATACCACTCCTTCCTCTGGGAGGAGTTTTCTTTAAGCACTTTTAAGACTCCTTAATTTAGAAAACATTGTTGAGTGAAATTGTCTACTTCACCCTCATTAAAGTACCTAAAGTGTCATCTACCTAGTATAACTTTTTTGGACTGGGATAGACTAGTTACGAAAAAGGAATACCCTAGTCTATTGTGACTAGGAGGTTTTCCCTTCTATACTTTTATCTCCTTTTTAGGATTGGGGGACAACTTTATGAAAAACAGAACTTATAAAAGAGAAGAGAGGGAACATTTATTTCCATTAGTCATCAAATGGAAACGTCCTTTATGTCGCTCTTGAACATGGAAACTGTCTGCTTCATTATCCCATAGTTGGGTTTTAGCTTACCTAGGAGTCGTACCGTACATATGAGTTTGTCTACTCCTCTGACTAGTTACTCTTCCAGTGATATGGAGCATGCCTTGATGACTCCTACATCATTGCATGATATCAAATGATGCTCATTAGTCATGTTTCCAAGTCACTTTGTTGTCATGTTGTTATATGTTCAAGGGAAGTCTCTGTCACACGGAATGAGTCGATCTTATGGACAAGATAGACCTTCCTAGAATCCAAAGAAGACCTAATGACAAGCAAACCATCCAGACACTATCTTTCTCTAAATGTGCTTTTATAAATAATGGCAAACAAGTGTGTTTAAGGCCTACCTTATGTCCAACGCAAGTTTGGGGATGCCTTCGCTTCTTTGATCCAAATGAGTTCCTTTATCACAAAACTGCAAACAAAAACAAGGCAAACAATTAAATAGCACCTAAAAAACCAATATTATAAAAACATATTTAACATGAAAGTCAAGGAGTCCTTGAAACAAATAACATGAGATACTTGTTGAGAAAAATGAGCCTGATTGTATTAATTCAGAAGAAGAAGAACTTTACAACCTTTGCTTGACGCTGTACAAGCTCCTCCCAGGGTCCAGCAAGAAGTCTCCTCTACTTTGACAAGCTTCACTCACTCCCCAATGAAGCCAAAAAGGTATGTAATCTCTCCTCTTAAGCTCAAATAGGAAGTCTTGATGTCACCAGCATTTACCCTAAAAAATGTTCAGCTTCTAACCTCCCTAGCCACTAACCCAATGCCTCAATTTATAGTGCAATGGAGGGAAGTTACTAGGTCCTCCTTCAAAGGGATAGAATCCTCCTTCAAAGGGATAGCTCCTCCTAACAAGGGATTAGGTCCTTCTCTTTTGGGATGCATGAACCACTTTGGAGCGAACAATCCACATCAAAATTCCTTCTAGAAACATCTAGAATTACCCAAAGTGAGTTTTTTAAGATAAAAATTGCGCCTTTTGACTTTCACAGGGGTACGCACCCTCCCCTTTACATACAGAGCGTATAAGTATGTAGGTATCCTGAACAAAAGGTGCGGGCCCGTAGGAAAAAGTGAGAGAAAGTGCGGAACCAGAGTTACGTTGCTTTTTTGATGTCTTTCTCTCATTTCCAAAGCTTGTTTTGAAGAGCTGAGGTCTGAGACTTGCTTAGGAGGCTGGTATAGGTGGTGATAGACCTATACTGACTGCAAATAATCAAGTTGATAATATTTTTGTATAACAGATTTCCCCCTAAAGTACGAAGTCCGTAGTAGATGAGGATTTTCATTTATCATTTAGGAAGAGTGAAGTACTTTATCATTTCGAGGATCATCTTGCGGAGAGCCCGGTTGGAACCTGTAAAAACATTCAATGCAAAATATATATATGAGATAATATCATCACTAAGGTAGGCATTCCCATGCGTTGGACATAAGGTAGGCCTTAAACACACTTGTTTGCCATTATTTATAAAAGCACATTTAGAGAAAGATAGTGTTTGGTTGGTTTTCTTTTCATTAGGTCTTCTTTAGATTCTAGGAAGGTCTATCTTGTCCGCAAGGTTGACTCATTCCGCATGACAAAATGGCGACTCTGCTGGGGACTTGATCGTTTTCCTTGCTTTTACTTTGACCTGAGAAACTGTATTTTAGTTTCTGTTTTTGGCTTGTTGTGTGTGGAATTGGGTAGATTTAGTAGATCTTGGATTATTTTTTGTTTTTCATACTTTTGGGAGAGGACCGCACCCTCTGCTTGTAGCACAGTGCGTACATACCTGCACTTTTGCTGTACACACAGAGCGGTACCGCACCTGGGTAAACTGGGAGCCTGGGGACCCTATCAAAATTTTGAAAAAATTAAGATTTTCTCTTTCAATAAGCTTAGGATTTGTTTATGTGTTTTTAGCCTCTGCCCAGATCTGCATGTGACTTGTCAGGAACTTTTCTTGGGTTAATTCCATTGGCATTCCTGTTTTAAGCTTTTATCAATTGGGTGTTTTGAGTCTCTTGTTTGAGAAATTCTTAATTTGATTTCCTTTGGTCATTACTTGGAGGTTTGTCTCAGCCTTTTCACAATTTTGCATCTTTTTGCTTTCGATTGTGTATGAGTGTTAATCGCCTTTGAGTGTTTTTATTTTTTGATCTTTGGAACTCTCACCCAATTTTCTTGACTTGCACTTGATTGGTTCTTAGATTACGTTAGAATCATCTTGCGTTTGAGAATTCTCTTGCATAGATCACATTTGCATAATTAGAATTCTCATTTTCAGAATATGAATGAAAAATGTGCATAGATTACATTTGCATACTTTTCAAGTGAATTGTGCATAGATTACAATTGCATAGTTTACATTCTGAAAAATCAAACGTAGATTTAGATCAGCTTTCTTTGATTTGAATTTACATATTTCTATGCTTGTTTTTAGCACACGAAAAAGAAATAAAAAAAAAATGTTTTGGAATTGATTTGCATTAGTTTTTCTTGATGAAATTAGTGCGTTAGAGAATTTGTTATATTTTCTCTTAGTGATCAATTTTTTGCATTGTTGGAAGTGAATGGAAACTCTCTCCTTACTTTAGTTAGGATTCATCGAATTGAAAAGATTACATTATCATATTCGATTGCATTCAGTTGAGTCGGGTCATAACACCATTGGTTTCATATCCATTTACCCATTTGAGTAAAAACAGCCTTAATAACACAGCGCTTAATTAAAATTCATCTAGTAATTTTTACATTTCTAGGGCTCTGAAACACCAACATAGATCAGGCTAGGGTCTTGGAGTAGGTGAGTAATTAACTCTCCAAGACTATAAAACCAAAC